>JAOBAT010060207.1:0-48950 GCA_026413305.1 Hydrozoanthus tunicans | reverse complement strand
GGCGTGAAAAGTTACCTTTTTCAAACAACGGTCATGGTTTGGTAAGTGTGTGACGTGAAAAGTTACCTTTTTCAAACAACGATCATAGTTTGGTAAGTGTGTGGCGTAAAAAGTTACCTTTCTTGAACAACATCATAGTTTGGTAGTGTGTGGCGTGAAAAGTTACTTTTCTCAAACAACGGTTAAAGTTTGGTAAGTATATAGTGAATAGCCCATTGCAAGTTACGCTCCTTTGCTCACAGACAAAACCTTCAAGCCTAACTTCTGATACATTTGACTGTACTTTCAAAAATCTGGCTTCTTCGTGATGGTTTTGTTCATGAGCAAGGTAGCGTAACTCGCAAATGGACTATTCTAGAATGCAAAAATCAGGCAAAAGCTGATCTTAACCTGTGAAACGAGCCCGGTGAGTTGTGTGATCTTCTGGTTAATCCTTGAAGATTTCTTTATCACTGAATGCCAGTTGAGCTTCTGGACCTTCTTTGAGATACCACTTTCTTCAGCTCTCTTGTACTTTACAACTAAAAACACAAATAAAATTGAATTAAATCAATTAAAAACAGAAACCCTTGAGGTAAGAATATTTATTTGCTATTCACGGAACTTGCTTCAAGAAGGTTGACGCAGCTTTTTATAGGTTTTGAGGTGCTACAAACATTATTAAAAATACTTCATTTACATTTTTTGAATCATTTTTGGCTTGGGCGAGCCGAACTCGTCCTCATGACGAAAGTTTCCCGTAACAGCGAAGCTTTAGTTACCTTGAAGCAAAGATTCAAGTTCCTCACCAAATGTTCTGCTCACAACACCTTACCAAAGACCATCAACAACATCAAATTACCATTAAACCACGGAATAGCAATAAAACTATTACTTTATCATTATTATTACTACAGTCATTGTTACTATTCATACTGTCATTACTATTTTCATTACTTGTATATAAAAAATAGCAATTGCAGCAATGACAATGTCAGTCACAATGATAATATTTTTGAAAAATTTATCTTGACAACAAGCATTAAAAGACTACTTAACAGAAGCCGAGGGAAGGGTGTTAAAAGGAAAATACACCATGCACATCAAGGAAAATGTTTAAATGCAGCATTCGTGGTGTTTGATGGTCAAATTGTAAGTACAAGTGTCTTACCAAGATCCTTTCTTCTCTTTACTTCGTTGATAGCAGCAGCAACATCCGTCATGGCGCTGATGGCTTTTATCAGGTTATATTTGTCTTTGTGGATCTCTGGAGTACACTGTACATTAAAACAAACTGTTAGTGTTAGACTGAAACCATTCACTACATAATAAATCCTAGGAACGACAGGTATTAATCAAAAGAGATCACACGTATTTCTGAAACACAACTAACTTTGCACCAAATTGAACCGCCATGTAAGAGTTTTGGCAGTCAGAAACTAAACTTGGTTGGCAGTATTCGCATCCGTTCTTATGTAGTTTTCTTAGTCCGAATAACTTACGTCACCAAACTAACCCCGCCTTCAGTTAATCCTTACCCCAACCCTGACTCTAACACTTACCAAAGAGAAGGGTTTCAAGATAAGTCAAGCTAAATTCTAAAGGGGATACATTTTTAAGTGATATGATCTTAATTCTTTTGTTCCTGTACAGCATTTATCAACATCTAAATTCTCCTTACAGCAACAATAGAGATGAAGCTGATCAGTGCTTAGAATATGAAAGCTGATCGTCTGCAAACAACTCTCCAAGATGAAATATGAAATTCTCTCAGACTATCCATAGAAACATTATAGACATAAAGTTTTGAGAATTTATAGTCTTATCATTGGGCACTCTTATGAGGTGAAGAGGTGTGTTTAAAGTGATACTAGTTACTAACCTTAAGGAGTTCGTTTAGCAGTAACGGGTACTTGAGAACTCGCTGGACAGGTTTGATCAGAAACGATGACAGATCCCAACACTTTGTGTGTTCCCTTGAATCAAACATAAACTAACTAAATAAATAAATACAGACTTTCCATTGTACGACATACAATATGCCCAATCAGCCCTGCTCCTGAGCAAATTTCAAGTAAGGGCTTTGGTGATCTGTTTCGTCACCTGCACCCTATAACAAAATCCTGGTTAAAAGCCCATCTTTTAAGTAACTAAAATCTTAATCTGGTTGCATCCCCCAGCCATAAACCCATCCTGAAACAATAAGCTAGATACCGTTATCCTTCAATAAACCCGGATGCACATGAGCAAATACACCTGAAGCAAAATTAATAATTAAAAGTTTCAACTATCAACACGTACCTCATTGACTCCATGCACACCTTAAAGGTATTTTGAATTTGAAGGTCCTCCTCGTACTGGAATGGAATTAACATCCAGTTAAAACTGACAAAATTACACTCGGGCTACTAGAAATTGGATTTTTTAATGACATGTATCTGATGTTAAATCAGTCGTACCTTTTCCATCAGAGCAGTCGCATCATCGTGGTTTTTGCAGTAGTGTGCATATACATCTTTCATCTCTTCAGACACAGCCACAAAACATTTCCCTGTAAAAGTGACAAAAGCTTTCTAACTACGAAATTACAAGTATATGACGGCGTAAGGTGATAAAAGAGAAACCAAATGGAAAAGTCTATAATAAAATTTCTAGTTTGCAGTCTTGTAACAGTAGTAAGTATTTGACACACTGCTTTATCTTCCAACTTCTAAAAGAGGAAGCTTAAGATATGCAATAGTGAAAGATGAATGCATCATGCTGGTAACCAGCAAGCCGTTGTCTTAAAAATTACAACGCTCAGTTTTGACGTTTTTGGACTATCGGCCAAAAGATAATTGTCAATCTTCATTTAGTTGTAAGAAAAACACTTTTACCTTTTTCTGTTCACAAAGCGCAACTCGGACAAAAGTGATTGAAAGTGGCAAGCAAGTGTGTTTTTTGTAATCCGTCGTCGATGTTGCAAGGTATCTGAAGGTAGTTAAGTTTACCAATTACAGGGACACCCTTTTTTTGTGACTTACATAAAACCGTCTAGATGTTACGGTGACAAAGACAAGCAAACGATTACAAGTTCGACATAAGGAAAGTACTGCAGATGTGTTCTCACCCAGTTCTTGCTCAGAACTATCCTTCCCGTCCACCGCTTCTTCAAACGACGACAAAAGCCTGGATGAAAGATCAACTACTTCCTCCATGTTTCCAAAGAGAGCATCGCTGTCAATATTCCTATTCTATAACAAAAATGGCACATCACCATATATAACTCACACTATCAGTTATTTAACAATTATTTCAAACCCAGTGACTTTAATTCATCAAGTGCTCTTGTGTTCGCCTTCTATTTATATAAGACAGTGAAACCTCTCCAAGGCAGTCACTTTGTGACCGGATAAAATACAAGTAACCATTTACAATGTTCTAGTTTTGAACGATCATAGGGTGATCTAGTTGGCTCGAAAATCTTGAAACACAAAAATTAAAAAGCAAAACCAATACGATGCTTATAGAATATATTTAGTATGTACTTTTTAGAACATTTTTTCTAGTACTAAACTTTGGAACCGGCCGCAGTTGTGCTGTGTTCATCTTATAATGAGGATATGAGTTACAAGACACTAGAAAAGAAATTTTCTTGAATTGTATCTTTACCTAAAGAGTAAAAACACGCCCTTTTGTGTGCTTAACTCCTTCGATTACAGTAAATGAATAGCTGAGAAAAGGAAAATGCTGAACCACAATTGTGCTGTTTGTATACCGTTAGAGCGTTTGTGTTAAGCGTTTTAAACTAGAAATACAAGAGATACGTCAGAAGACATCGCACACACATATATTTAACCAATTTTAAAACGCTAATCTTTCAAAGATGGGCACATAGTCTGGTACATGTATCACATACTTCATTACTTATCGTTAATAGCACTAATAATCATGCAATTGGCTAAACTGAACATCACTTTTCAGGAGGACAAGGAAAGGGAGGGGGGAGGAGGGGAGGGTAATTCACACCAAAATTATTTTGAAGCAGCTGGTCATAATTGCCGCCCAGACAATGACAATCTAGTTAAGCTACAGAAAAGCACAAAAGGACCAAAAACAAGTTTTGTCAAACCTCTTGCTTTTTCAGTGCATGAAAGAAGTACTTGACACACAGCTGAAGGTCCTGTAGGTAAGCCTTTTCAGTCGACACCAGTTCATCCACAACCTTCAGACGCTGCTCGGCCATCTGCTGCTGTGAGGTGGGAAGCTTGCGATCTAGCCCGTGGAGCGAGTCTACAGATTAGAGAATGTGTATAAGTTGTGGTTCAAGTTTAACCTTGGTTTAAACTCTATTTTCCTTTGTTTTTGGATATGTTAATGTATGATAATAAGTTTGAAACAAAGCAAGAGAAAATTCCAAACTAAGGACAAATTGAGTCACAGCATACGTCTGCATACAGTATGTGCAGTGAACACGCTAAAATAAATGATCTGTTGGCAAATTCCCCCCGTTTAGGTCTATGTTTTGTTTTTCTAGTCTTCATCTCATACTTCAGTTTCGTTTGTTTACAAAGTTCTTTAGCTATGGATACAGAAAGAAAACTAGTGTTTTTCTCAAGATGCAATACAAAGGTTCATAAAAACCGATAAGTTATAGAGAAAATGTAGACTTGCTAAAATATAATATGATAACATGATTGTGAACTGTCTTTGTTGCTGTATCATATTAAACCTCAAAATTTAAACTACACTTTTTACATTGTTGCCTTTTCAATCAAGCCATATGGGTGGTGATCAAATGGTGACTGATCATGTAACCATGAGGTAGGCTTTTCATAGGTACATGCTCAAAGCGCTTCACACTAGTTTACAGATGATTCTGGTGTTGAGGGTCTTAGACAGTCTGCTCTACACGGCTCACAACTATTTTCCTTAGAGTTGCCCTCAGTTAGTAGAAGAGACAGACCTCAACACCGGGATAACCCTACTCTTTGTCAACAAGTATTGTGGGTTCTTTTAAGTCCCTCGATAGGAGATCAAGAGACTGGGCCTACGGTTCAACGTCCTTATCTGAGAAGATGCAAAGGTTTAACCACGTGCAGATGTTATTGCAAAGGCAGCACCTTCTCCTCAGTTTTTTTAAGACCCTGAGTGAAGGTCCGGCACTGGGAATCGAACCCGGGCCTCCCGCACGAAAAACTGCCACCTTACCAACTAGGCTAACCAGGAGGCTGTCAATCATTTCTTCAACTTTACATGCAATAAGTGATATAAGTGATAAATGAAGCAATATGTAATACATGAAATGATTGATGAATGATTGATTTTATGTTCCATAACACACAGAAGCACAGAAGAGAATCATTCTCTCTTTTGGCCTGATCCACAAAGGACTATGAAACATTTTAAGGGGCTTTTCGTCCAGTTGGTAGTAAAATTCTCTAAATATTTGCTTAGCATTATAGAATATGCATTAAGTGCCAGTTTCATGCGAATCTCTAATCTCGAAATCTAATCTTGTGTAAGGAACTGTTTCTCATCCGTACACACAGTAGAACTACAGTACTGCAGTTGAGACCTGGTATAAAGAACTACTTAGATGTAGCATTGGAAACAAACCATTTGATTACTGTAAACCAAAACTTTTTTAACCCGCAGGATCAGGCCTAAAAAGTGGCTCCATCATATACTGGTCAAGGGCTTTAATGTGCTATAATTTATTGTACTGGTATTCCCTTAGAACTACATTGAAGAGGCCACCAACCTTCCAGTTGCTTGAGGTCAGTGTTAATCTCATCAATGATGCCTGCACACACCCTAAGGTTCTCAAACACTTCCTCCTTTCTACTCTCCTCGACCACGCCCAACAGCACCTCCAAACTCTTCTGGTTGTTGACTTGTTGCTAGGGAGATACCATAAACAGTGCAAAACTATTACAACAGCATCTGAGCAACAAAATATGCTTAGTGTGTAGCCCCCAGAGAAACAGTTTTGTTTTCCTGAGAGTACCAATATTTCCCCAGATAAAGTCAAGGGAAATCTCAGGACTCTAGGGAAAACAAAACTCACTTGTTTCCCAAGGAACTATACATTCAGTGCTTTTAAAACTGAATTTTCCATGTAAAATATTTTTAAAAAATTTGTGGCTATAAATCTTATAAGATATGTTAAAGTAACAAACGTTTTTGGTCGACTCCCTTTCACCATCAGTTTTCGGTCAACTTGACCATTATCAGGTTTAAAGAACTGTGGTTCAAGCTTTTGTCAAGATATGTATTTAAATGTAATCTTGTGAACCACAGTTCTTTAAACCTGATGATGGTCAAGTCGACCAAAAATGTTTGTTATTCTAACACATCTTATAACACTTACAGCCAAAAATTTTTTAAAACTTAAGTGCTCTGTTATAATATATTTAGACTTTTCCTTTAAACAATCATAACATCATAGCAAAAACAAACAAACAAAGATGGCACACAGGCAACAACTGTGCAGTTGTATCCAGGTCAGGATACATTTGATTTTGATCAAGGGTACATGACTGAGAACCAACGGATCACAGAGCTTGATTTGTTGAGTGAAAGTCCAAGAAAATGATGTTCTTGCAAATTTTCCAAAATAATAGTTTTGTGCAATAACACAAAGATTAGTTTACATTTTGTCAGTGACTAAATTTAGTTATGAATCAGCTAAAATATTACACACCTAGACAGACAACATGGTTAGAGGTCACAAATTAAAATCAGGGCCGAGTTGTTCAAAAGATGATACGCCACAATCCAGATTTACTGTACATCTTGACAAAACCTATTGGTTGTCATAAACCTGGATTAAGGCTAGTTTTGAACAACTCGGCCCAGTACTTCAAGATTAAGACCCCTCATACCGGAGCATGCAACCTGATTAATTTCAAACAATAGTATTAAGTGTCATCAAAAGTACAATCATGAGAGAGAACTCACCTCTAATTCAATCTCCACTTCTGCTATTTTTTCCTCAAGCTCTTTCCTCTTTATGTGTGATTCAATGAGAAACTGCCTCTGTTCTGCAAACCACAGTCAGAATATGAAATAAAACTGTTGAAGTTTGTGTGCAGACTTCATACTAAAAACTACACAAAACTGCTATCAAGGAGTTTGTTGAAAGCTGTAAGCAAACTAACACATCTTTGATTGCACTGATTACAGAAATGCAATACTTTTTTGAGACACTTAGAAATAGATCTCAAACTTATGTCTGACACATACACCCCTAAACAGAATCTAGTGGAAGAAAGGTATAGTAGGCTTTGGTGGGTAGGTACGTGTGAATTTCTGGTAATTAACACTAGAGACCAATATATTGGTTGGGATTATCACCAAAGCCCTTTCTTAGGCTATTGAAAAAGTGTGTGCAAACATTAACATAGAAGCTGCATTTGATGCAAAAAGTTGATCTTTGGGATTCCATTTATACCTTTAAGGGCTGTGAGTTCATCCTGCCATCCTTTGATTTTCAGCTTGCTTGCTGCCATCCTTGGGTCCATTTCCCTCTGCTTTTCAGGATCTGCTCCAATCATCTAACGGATATCAGGAGCAATCAAAGTTAATCATGCAGAAAACACGCAGAAAGGAATGACTGATTTTTATCTTTTGTGGATTTTTTAAAGTGTATATATTGGAATCTTGGAATGTCAGAAAGTTTTTTTAAAAAAAGATAAATGTTGTTTATTTCATCAAAATAGGTCTTTCGGCTCCTGAGAATTTAATGTTTTTCAAATACGCAAATTAGATAGGTTGTGACTTCATGTGAGGAACTAGAAAAGTGGAAAAATCACAAAACAAGAAGTATTTCTTGAAATACCATATAAATTATCCTACAACTTTGCACAAATGTTTTACACTAACATATACACATATTGTGAAGTTTGTTATGGTGTTGCTATGGCAATATCCTCAGTCTAAGTCATTTTTTGTTTTGAAGTAAAAAACAAATTTTTGGCACCAAAACATAAACATAAATATACCTAAGCGAATGACTGTAACTTCTTTTTTGAGTAGAAAATGTTTTTTTTAAAAAAAAGGAAGTTTTAAGTTTTAAAAATTAGAGGTCTATGGCTGTCATGTTGCTATGACAACATCAAAACTTATAGTTGAATGTCGTTTGATGAGTATGAAGTTGTTGTCAAGTTTCAAGTCAATCACAGTAGTAGTTCAAGAGGTAACTGTCTTTTTATAATTTTCTCTCATGGTGTCACAACCTATATAGTTTGCATATTTAAAAACCCTTTTAAAAAATCTCAGGGTTAATCTTATAAAATAAATGATATTTTTCTTCTTTTTCAACATACTTTCTAACACTCTAGGTTCCATCATTCATGTATTATAATAATTTCTTACACTTTAGAGATAAAGACTGCTAAGTTGGTTCTTTTGTGGGAAGGGCAAAATTATCTCTGTACTAAATCTATTAGTAAATTTAAATGGTATTCCAGTTCAGCTCATATATAAGATACAAAATACAACGCATGTTAGAAAGTCTTAATTTTTGTGTTGACAATTAAACTTAAAGTTTGTTCATCGTTTGAAACAGAGGATCCTTGGCTTTCAAACAAAACCATCCAACTTACGAAAAAACCAATTGGCCTTGTTCAACTTCAATCAAAAATTTGCAGCACTTGCATAACCATACGGTTACCACTAGTATTACATAAAACACTATCAAAATGATCATTATCAACATTGCTGTAACACCTTTAGAAGAAGTATAGTAACTTTGCCTTTGAACTTAAAACATTTTGCTTTTTTCTTACTGACAAATACTAAATTAAGAATAATATAGAGCAAAAGAGTAATTATTGTAAAAATTAATGTACCTGCATTATGATTTCCGTTCCAGTGAGAACATTTTTCTCACGCTGGAAGAGAGTAATTTGATGATTAGTCCTACTACCAATAATATCATATGTAATTTAAAAAAAACAGCGAAACAACATACAGTCTACAGGTACAGACAACTAAGGTTTCGACAAGTAATGTTGTACTGACAATGTTTTACTTGGTTGTAAGATTTTTGTACTGTACATATGATAACACAGTTAAATTAGACCGCCATGTCTGTATCAAATTCTTCAGGGCTGTTATTTGGAAATTTTGTATCTGAGGCCTGCTTCAAACACCATATTTTGAATTAAATTGATTTTGATCCGGATGATTCAAACACCGAATTTATTTCCAACGAATAGAATTTCTACCATATTATCCAGTAGGTGGAAGAGAATTTAATTCACTACCGAATTTAATTCGGTGAACTGCTTCAAACACTGTATTTTCACCGAATTTAATTCTTGAATTAAAGTCAATACAGTTAAAATAGGGTGTTTGAAGCAGGCCTGACTCACCTGAATGAAGAATGACAAAAACTAAAATTATTTCTATCTACTTTAAATCTATCAGTTTTTGTTCATCATATTAAAAATAAATAAAATTCATTTATTATTAGAGTATTTGGACATGATGTATAAATCAAGGGACTGTTACATTAAAGAATATCATTTTACACTTTGCAAACAATTTTGATCTCTTTTAGTTTCCTCACCATCAGTTGTCAATCTCTTTTTTTCAGCATTATTGAAATATTTCATGTTTGGCAAGTGAATTGAACATAACTTATTTGTATCAGTTGGCCACTACGGAGTTTAGGGTAACTTTCCTTTATGAAATCCATGCCTCCATCATATCATTTTTGTGATTGAAGAAAAACAGTAAACTTTCACAATAATCAATAAGCTGTTATTGAATGGTTCATGACGCAGAGAAAAATAATAAAACCTAGAGAATAGTAACACATCAAACACAAAAGAACAACAAAAGAGGAAGCTACAGGGTTCGTACTCTTTTGACTTACTAAAATTTCATGACTTTCCATGACTTTTTCCATGATTTTTCTCAATTTTCCATGACCTTGCATTGATATTTTTCCCTCAATACATTAAAAGTAGTTTCATTTTTCCCTCTTCCTTGCGTAACGCAAGCTAACAGCTGTGTTCAAATCATTGATTATTCAGAAAAAAGGCAATTAACTTTGTGCAAATATACGAACTGGTTATATTTTTTGTACACATTGTTACCAATCTAGATTCTGGCAATTTTCCCTGACTTAATTTCCATGACCCAAATCAAAACTCCATGGCCTTCCAGGCCTGGAAAATGAATTTCCAAAATTCCATGATTTTCCAGGTTTTCCATGACCTGTACGAACCCTGAAGCTACACTATTTCTCATATCATTTCAACCTAAATTTAACCGATAGTA
This sequence comes from Hydrozoanthus tunicans, assembly GCA_026413305.1. Classification (NCBI taxonomy): domain Eukaryota; kingdom Metazoa; phylum Cnidaria; class Anthozoa; order Zoantharia; family Hydrozoanthidae; genus Hydrozoanthus; species Hydrozoanthus tunicans. The sequence goes on along the minus strand of JAOBAT010060207.1, from coordinate 38,699 downwards.
GTTTTGTACATACCTGTAACTTTTTATCTGCTTCAGCAATTTTCTCATCCAGTTTGGCAACTTGAGGTATTTCAGTCAGATCCACATCATCTAACTTTGTCTCCACTAGAAAATGTTAAACTCAGTCAACACTTACTTACACGTACATATAACCCCTTTACTCTAATAGCAGTTATCAACATCTAAATTCTCCTTACAGTAACAAGAGAAAAATAAGCTGATTAGTGCTGTGAATATGAAATTTGATCAAAAACGCTGGAAATTCAGTAAATAACTTGCTTCTGACAAAACAACTCTTAGAAATACTATGACATAGAGTTGAGATGTAACTTCTGAGCCATTGTTTATTAACTCTAAACATTGACCATACTTTTTTTCTTGTCTTGGAGTACAGTACAGTACTTAGAATGCTTATGTTGAATTCTTGCTCTTTTCTTTGGAAGACACTAGCACTCATCAATTGCAAGTTGGAATATCCTTAATTAATATTCATTTACTGTTACAGCAGGATCAGGAAGCTAGCAAAGCAACTTGTTGTGTGACATTTCCTGAAGAGGGGATTTTAGAGATAAATGAATAGTGGCACTGTGACAAAAAAACCATGGACTAGAGAACAATAAAAGGAGTAAAAGTGAGTGCTGAGACTTATTCTTTACCATATTAGGTATAAACATAGAGCAAATGAATGCCAAAAGTTTACATCCTGGAATTCTCTTAAGGCCAATTTAGTTTACAGTAAAAGTGTTTAATTTTCATAACAAAATTATAAAAAACAACACCTTTTACTTAACTTACTTTAAACTCAAACACAAAACAAATAATGCCCCATTCTGGGTTCACTTCCAAGGTACTTAAGGCTGGAAATATTATGTTTTATCATTATAAATTCAATGTATCACATAATCTTGATATTTAGTATTATGTAGATATCAATTATTTAAAATCTCTGTGTTTGGGTATAGTTGAGCAATCATTAGTTCTTTAATCTATTAGCTCTTGAAAGTAATTATAATGGAACTTGCTGGAATCAATAAACATTTTATCTCAAGAACCATGTACTTGATTTGACAAAATTTTTCACCACTTGTCATTGGGGGGCAGACCATTTATTTTGCATTTTGAGGGGGGGGGGGGTCATGTAAGATGCATGACTGACTGTATAACCACAGAACAGGGTCATGTTGGCACTTAAATAGTCCTCAGTTTAAGTGATTCCTTAAGCAGCATGTATGAAATCATTGTGAATACCAGGAAAAGATGAACAGTTTTGCTCTGACCGAACAAGGCTAGAACAAAGAGCCCTGAGAACAGCCAGCTGAAATCTTGGCTGTAGCACAAGTTACAAAAACATGAAAACATTGGAGGGAGGGGGTGGGCCAACAGCACACTTTCTCTTACATTATCTTACCTTTTTCTCAAATCTATTTTTGTGAGGAGGGGAGGGGGGGGGGGGTAACCCGGAACCCCCCCCCCCCCCCCCCCCCCCCCCCCCCCCCCCCCCCCCCCCCCCCCCCCCCCGCTAACCCGTAACCCCTGCTATGGTCCTGGAAGAATAACTCACCCTTCAATATATCTTTGCTCTCTGACGTCCCAACATTTAATTTCTTGCTTTGATTATTAAGCAGCTCCTGTGAGGCAGAGAGGGCTGTTGATTTTGGTCTCAAAATGTTATCTCCATTCCAAACTGACATTTCAGACATCGGAGTTACTTTTCCAGATGAAGTTAATGGTTCTTGGCTCAACGGTGGCACACAAGATTTTGGTTTCAAAGATTTGGGTAAGGTTGCACTTTTAAAGCCAATTTGCTGTGCGTTTGTTTCCTTGGTTGGCGACATTTTGGAAATCATCTTGGATCCCATTGGAGTGATGCTGTGTTCATATCCTGTTTGATATTCTCCTTTCCAGCTCTTTGAAACGGTTTGGTTAGAATTTGAGGGTTCTGTATTAGCAAAAGTTTGCTTTTCTGAAGTTTTGCTTCTCTGTCTAACACCTGTTAGTTTATTTGGAACAGGAGGTGCTTGCCGCTTCGAAGCAACAGGAAAAGCACTAGTTTTGTTCCCAGCAGAGCTGAGCCCTTGAGAATTAACCACTTCTCCAGATGGAAGTGGCACCAAAGGTGACGTTAATTTAGCAGAACTACTAAATGCGTTATCATCCAGCAATGTTACCTTACCTTTGCCAAAAGTCGCACTTTCACTACCTAAATATTGTACAACAGGTGGAGTACGACTCGCTTTATGCATGGACAAGTCCTCAAACATAAAATCTGCATTTGACTCAGCCAAGGCTGATGATTGTGGCAATGAAACTATAGGAGATGAAAATCTTTGCACTCTAGGGAGAGTTTTCTTGTCAGATGGTGAAAAAACTGCGTTAGAAGAGTTCTGATTCAATGCATTTCCAACTGTTGCATTGCCTACTGTAACAATACTTTGCTGGTTTCGAGAACATGACTGCGACATTCTAGAAATTTGAAACTGTGATAAGCCACTGAAAGTCTCGCTATGTTTCTGGCAATGAGAACTGTTAGCCAGTTCTTTATCCATAATCTTATGTGAAGTTTTTGTGTGAAATTTGGAAGACTGTGGTTCAAGGCCTGATAGAAATTTTTCTCCTATTGTTGTTCTATTGCTATATGTTGGCATTCCTTCCAAAGACCTGTTATCAAATGCAAAATGTAAGGGTTTTTCTTTTGACTCTTCAGATTCAGCAAGATTATATTTAATCGGGCTATATTTACTGGACTTCTTGAATGGTTGCGCATAGATAGCTGATGGAGACTTGGGTGAGAGTGGTGTTTGCTCGGCAGTCTTCCCTTTGTTGAAATCTGAATAACCAAAGTTGTTAGAAAATACACTCATAGGATTTTGTAAATCAGGTCGTTTGGGATTAGTGTTGGGGCCTCTTTGCACATATAAACCAGTTTCAGTAGGTTGTAATAAAGTAGTTGAGTCCTCATCAAATGAAGAATCCAGAACTGTTCTTGAAATTTTCTTTTTTGAGTCACTTTCATTGTTAGAAGTCTCTCTTCCAATCAGGCCATCTTGATATTTTTGATTAAAATTTCTATCAAAGTTTTGTGTTGACTTTGAATGTAATGAGCTGCTAGAGACTGTGTGTCCCCTATTTACAGCATGCTCTGCGTCTAAGGGCTCTAGATAAGCTAACGGACACATTCCAGAAGATCCATTTTCATGCTTTGCCATCACCCAATTATCATCCTCCATTCTAAGAATGCTTAGAACATCACCTTCATTGAGTTCGATATCTCCTTGATGCATTGCTGCAAAGTGATAAAGGGCTCTGGCTGTGTCGCCGGGCTTCCACGAAACCTTTTTCACTGCATGGTTAGAAGCATTGTGCTTTAAGAGCACTCTTTCAGCAGGGCTTTCCACCAGCTTTTCTTCTTTAAGCTCAATTTCAATCTCAACAAAACTAGAAGGAAAAAGACCAATTTGTCCATCTAATTCACCCTCCATCCATTCTGACCCTGCTCTTTTTCTAAGCAATATAAGGTCTCCTTCTTTAAATGTAAGTTCTGACTCACTTTCACCAACAAATGGGTATATTGCCCTGGCACAAGGTGTGGCCAGTTCATTGTCTTGATCTGGAAATGGTATTAACACCTTAACATAGTTCTTTGGAAAATATCCAGTGCTTCCATTAAATGAGCCTTCATACCAATCATCGTCAATGTCTTTAGACAGAAAAATAATCGAGTCTTTTAGAAAGCTCAGCTCACTCTCCTGGCGCCCCTCAAAAGTATAAACAGCTTGTGCACATGGTAAATTTTCTTTGATTGCATTGGTTAGCTCTTCTGTAACCTGGTCATATGTTACGCTGTTTTCTTTATCTTCGACATACAACAATGGGAGAATTCCTACTTTACCGTTTAGCTCTCCACGCACCCAATTGCTATCAACTTCTCCAACAACCCTTATAAGATCTCCTTTACTAAAGCTCAGCTCCCTTGCATCAATGCCGACATAATCTTGTTTTGCTATAATAACTCTACAGTCTGTCAAATCCAAGTGCTCTGTGTACACAACAGGAAACAATCCCTTTCTACTTTCAATCGTCCCTTTGTACCAATCATCATTCAGCTTTTCTGTGATGGTAATCACATCACCCTTAACAAATGAAAGCTCTCCAGGTTTGGTGGTCTCAAAGTCATATATTGCCCTCACAAGAGAGCCTGCCATTTTCAAAACACATAATCTAAAAACAAAAAAATTAAGTGAGTAATTATTAAAAAATCAAAAATTCAATAAACTCAAAAGTTCAGTAAAAATCATTTCTGCCATTTTTATTTCTCATTATATCAATTATAGTTATCAATATGTTGTCTAAGACTTTTTTCCCATCTAAAATAATGTATGTAAACAAATTATTTATTTCAACTTATAATTTCAGTTTTTCTGAAAGAACATGTATTTTGTAGACAAGGTGAAACCTTATCTAGAAATATATTATTTAAAATAGAAACAGAAATAGAAATATGTTTAACTTATATTGGCAATAACTTGGGCATATTCATTAATTTTTATGCAAACCGTTTAACAGTGTTTAAGTAATTCATAATTATTTCGATTTCAGAAAAGGAATTCACAAGTACTGTATGCTCCAAAACAGGTTTTACCCATACTTTACTCAGTGGTATAAAGAGAAGTTGGATGTTGATAAACATTTTATCAGAAAGTCAGAGTTTCGTTAAAATCAAGGTTTGCAAAATTTAGCAAAGTGGTAGCTTAGTGTGATAGTTGCTAATTTCTGACTAGGGTTTCCTCATTCTTCGTGTAGTCTAACAGTACTAATAATAGGTTTTGGAACATAGAGCGATAAACACTTTAAAAATACACACCAATGCGGAAATTTTACTCAACTTGATGTGACAGCACTTTACACATAATTACATTCTGGTTATGATACTAAAACTAATCATCATTTTCTTGGCAAAACCAAGTTTCCTTATACTTTGTTTTTCTCAGTATTTGAGCACAAGAAAAGACTGTTTTTGAAAACGCTTAATACGAACATACACAACCACCTTGACTCGCTGAGCTGGTTAAAAGACAAAAAGTCAATTGATGTCAATTCAAGTTTGATATCTCTTTCCAATCAAATAACTTCACGGCTGCATAGTTTTCGAAAGCACTTCACGGATACAAAAATTTATAACTTTTTATTTACGTATTAACTAACAAGTTGCTACGTCCATATTAAAGTCACAACACAATATTTATTCAAACTACAAAAAGACAAGTCAATTTAGACGATTGTTTTCTTTTGTTTTAGAATTGCAATTGCGCGAATGTTGACAAACTAATTTACTCAAAATGAACAAGTGTTTCTTACAGACAAGCACAAACTGTTTTTAAAAAACCAATAAAGAAATAATAACCAAAGAAACTACATTACAGCTGTTAGGAAAAACACCAAGACGATCCAACGCCAAAATATTATTCTCAACATCCACGAACTTTTAATAACAATTCAGACCTGTATTTATAGCTCGATATATTTTAAACGGAAGTTGCGAAGTAAAGATCAGTGAGCGGATATGACAGCAAGATCCTGTTTAGCGTTTAAGTAATCTTCAATTTCGGAAATCTTCAAAAATCTATCGGACTGACGCTGTGGAAACATATTTAGTGAAAATGATCAGAATATAATCGTCCGCCTATCTCAAATCACTTGAGGTAATCAAACTAACTCTTCCAGCCGCTTTTTGAAACCCTTCAAGGTTGATTGAACAAGGAAACATAAACAAATGCTCTCACCTGCAATGTTATTTCATTTTGGCGTTGCACGCATGGAAATATTTTAACAATTACAAGCACGATCCTACAAGTTTATCTGTGTTGGAAACTGAAACAGGGAAAAAGCCGTGAAAACAACTATACTCTGTTGGAAGCAGCAAAATCTGTCCCAAAATTATTGCGCATGGCGAAGATGTTGACTGACAAACAAAACTGCGGGCTCGTAAGTTTCAATGGCAGCGAGAACAGGGGGGTCCCTGACAGAGTTCTGACGCGAAAAAAAAAAAACAATTACGGATCACGATTTTGTCACATGTCATCCATTGAGCACGTATCACGAAGAAAATTTTTGTAAAAAATTACGCTTCACGGGTAATAAAAATTCCAAATCACGCGTCACGAGCCCCTATACTCATTGTAACGTTCAAGCTTTTATGCCACCTTTTAAAGCAATATCATTTTGTTAATTTTCATATTAATTACAGGTTGTAAGAATATTTTCGAACTGAACGGAAGGGTAATGTGCTTACTTTAGCAAGTTCCGGTTCGGAAACTCTGACCCCGGGATCAAATGCCACGTGTATAACACTGTCGAAAGCACATAGCCCACACATAATGAAATTACAGAGAAAGTTGTATAAACAAACAAATTTCTAAAAATTGTTATTAATCTTTATGTGCCCAGGAAACGAAATTTTTTTTGAGCTCATGTTAATTTGTCTCGTTTTAACACAAAACTGTTCAGTTTGGGTTGCGTTCGACCTCTATCTTACCTTTTTTCTGCAAAAGAAAATCGTAATTGGCGTTTCAAAAGTGGTTGCTTTCCGCGCGTGGCTATGACGTAGTAAACTGGGAAAGCTGAAAGCAATGGCGGACCAGATAAAGAAGAAAGCGAAGAAAGGTGGAAGTTATTGCGTAGCTGGGGCGCCTTACGATGTCGTTTATAAAAAAGATACCGACACAGCGGGGTGTATCAATGCACTATTTCCCGAAAAACACAGTTTACTACGTCATCTTGTTCTCAGTCTTCCTGCTCTGTGGGAACCACTTTTGTACCAGGAGACGAAAAAATCGCATTTCAAGTTATTTTTGCAGTTTTTTCTCTCTTACCCCATTTAAGACACGGTGAAGCTTCAAAATTATGAAAAAACAAAATTCGTTTCATAGGCACTTTAAAAACTGCCAATTCAGTCGAAGCACTAAGTGGAACCAACATCAAAGTTTTAATTATATTCAGTCGTTTTCGTAATTTTGAATTAGGTTCTGAAGACGTTGCACCCTTGTTGAATTAGCAAACCTGTGGCGATTAAAAGCTTTTGAACACTTCGTTTTCATGACCAAGAACAACGGCGTCGTTCGAGTTAAGCTACTTCCAAAAATTTCGAAAAACGCGGATTCCCCGCCACTTCCTCAAAAAAAAATTATAGTTTAACTTAACTATTCAGCTATTTGTTAACAAAAAGCTTAAAGCAAAAAGTGCCAATGAAAAATTAGGTATCAGGAGAACAAAAATTAAAATCGATCAGTCCCGATATTTCTTAACTCTCTAAAAAGCCCATAATTTCGGTACTCGTCCTACCTCTTCTACTTCTTTTGCCGGACTTACAAATCTGTGCAAGCGACAAATCAAACTTTCGTTTTTGTTTTCTGAACTATTAAATCAACAAAAAAACAGATTCCAAGATTCCCTCCAGCTCCCGGCCAAACTCGGCCGAGTGCGCAAAAAATCAAGTTAACTAATGGCGCAAAAACTGGTATTTAACAGTAACATACAGTTTTGAACGGACATAAAATTTTATTATGTTCTTAAAATCTACAGCTTGTAACAAGAATATTAACATTGTCGGTTTTTAGCTTTGCCTAAAACAGAACGATAAAGTTTTTAGAAGCTAAAGCCTCGGTTTCGAAATGTATTTTAAGGCTTAGCAGTCGCTGCTATTTCAAATACATTTTTCATCCACTTTGCTCTATATCGCAAAAAAAACATGAAGAAGGTTTAAAGACTTCAAGTTTGAAAAAGGTTCGTCAAGTTTACTATCCAACAAAAAAATACGGTTTAGTTAATCTTGAAAAAATTCAACTGTATAGATACTGGTTTCCAACAGCTTGCGCGTCAGAGCCGTAGAACTGCTGCAAATCTTCCGAGTTTTTTAAATCGCTTGATTCAAACATATCTAAACTCAAAAGACTATTTCTAGCACAGCTTATTTTAAAAAGCTTATCAATATTCAGAGTGCGCATAATTAAAACTCGGTTAAATCAGGAGCAAACACAAATTGGTGGTGCTCCTATATAAGTACTGGACGCGGTTGTTCAATTGATCCGGTTTGAAACTCGATTAAATCAGGAGCAAACACAAATTGGTGGTGCTCCTATATAAGTACTGGACGCGGTTGTTCAATTGATCCGGTTTGAAACTCGATTAAATCAGGAGCAAACACAAATTGGTGGTGCTCCTATATAAGTACTGGACGCGGTTGTTCAATTGATCCGGTCTGAAACTCGATTAAATCAGGAGCAAACGCAAATTGTGGCACTCCTAAATACTGGACCCGGTTGTTCGATCGATCCGATTTGAAACTCGATTAAATCAGGAGCAAACACAAATTGTGGCACTCCTAAATACTGGACCCGGTTGTTCGATCGATCCGATTTGAAACTCGATTAAATCAGGAGCAAACACAAATTGTGGCACTCCTAAGTCTTGGACCCGGTTGTTCAATTGATCCGGTTTGAAACTCGACTAAATCAGGAGTAAACACAACCTGATGGCGCTCCTAAGTACTGGGCCCGGTTGTTCAATTGATGCGGTTTGAAAATCGATTAAATCAGGAGCAAACACAAATTGATGGCAAACCTAAATACTGAACCCGGTTGTTCAAACCTGATCAGTCCTAACCCAAGGTTTAGGGTCTTAACCCGTACTCGTGTTTCTTACAACCCAATAACTGACTTGGCTTAAAAATTTGTGGTTAGCATGTTGCTCGAGATCTTAGACAGTGTTTGTATGAAAAGCAAGCCTTTTAAATAAAACCGGAGCTTAAAACTATTTAACTTTTCCTTAGCTAAATCTTTTCTCGAGCCGCATAATTGGGTCATAGTTTTTTCTTTACTCGGCCGACCCAGTTTCTGTAGTGTTAAGAGGATGGGAGTCTTTGACTCCCCCCGGACAGGATACTAATCTGTCAAAGATTAGCCTTCAACAGAGCTGGTACTCATTTATACAGCTGAGTCGACTGGAACCAAGTCAGGTTAAGTGTCTTGCCCAAGGACACAACACAGTGGTCTGAGCGGGGCTCGAACTCACGACCCTAGGATTACGGGTCGAGCACGCTAACCGCTCGGCTACTGCTCCCTGGGCGGCAAATCATTTTTTTCCTTAACCCAGTTATAGTTTACTGGCTTTTGAACAACCGGGCCCTGGGATTCACTGGAAAGACACAACCTTGACATCTATTTTGGACGGAAATCTCCCTCCGCGAGATCTCTGTTTCTGCCTGACATAACGGCAAAATGCCAAACTCGGGTCCAAAGCCAGACTTCAGTGGAGCAACTACTGTACATTTAAAACGTGCGTCAAATTAGCAGAAACGCTCTCTTGCCCAATTTATAAGCAGTTTGAACTAGAGTTTCGGAAAAACTTGAAAAAAAAACTTCTTGTCCTCACAAAGTGAAAGCAACACATTCTGAGTAATAAAAGCATTTCTTTAAAAATTAATTTTAAAAATGTAGAAAAATAACGTTTCGTACTCTCAGCCTGAAGACTGGCTTGGGACCTGCAGTCACCAATTTCCGTTTTAAAAAAAAGTCCAGTTTTTTTCTTTACTCGTGGAGTTAAATGTTGTTTCGAATGCTTTCAGATGGAAACTGTTTTGTTGATGAGTCTGCCTGTGGCCAACATCATCACGATGACTCCCCTGATGATGTACTGGGGTGTAGGTGATTTGGTAAGTTTGCTGGTGGGTTCATGGGCTGCTGAGCTAAGTTTTGTGCTTGTTGCAGCTGCTGAAGTTCCTCTTGTTCTTGCTGAAGAAGAGAAGACACAACTGATCAGTTTTAGCTCAGCTAGTAAGGAAAAAAGTCAAAACAATGGTATTTCTAAGGAACCCAATTTTGTCGGGGGAGGTGGTGGGTGGCGGCACATACCCCCTTACCCCACCCCCAATTTTTTCAGGGCTTAATAGTTCCTAAAAACCAGATCTAGGGGTATTGGCTTTTGTTGTATTATGGACTCTTCTCTTCACAAGGCATTGGTACAAGTACTTTATCAATATCTATTTCATTGAACATGATATTAGCTCCTGAAATTCAGCATTTTTGAAAAAAGGTGGTGGGTGACGGCACATAATACCCCACCCTCTAAATTGGGTTCCTAGGAAAGACCACTGTTTTGACCTTTTCCCAAACCAATAGTAGGCTACGTTACACGCTAATTTTTAAGAACAATTTTATAAGAACAACGAGGCTTAGATTGGCCAAAAGTTAAGAACAAGCTGAGGCTTGGGCTCAATAGCTGATATTTTTAGTTAAAAAAAGGTCCGCAGTTTTTCTTCTTTAATCCGTCGTTGCTTCAAACTTTTCGCTTTACGTGCGTACACTTACCCTGAAGTTCTTTACATCGTATGTCTGTTGCAAAACCTTAGGCCTACTTCAAATACCGTATTTTAACCGTATCGAATTAAATTGATTTTGGTCCCGAGCTAATTGACCCGGTGACTCAAACACCGAATTTATTTCCAACGAATTGAATTTCTACCGTATTATCCAGTAGGTGGACGCGAATTTAATTCACCACCGAATTTAATTCGGTGCACTGCTTCAAACACCGTATTTTAACCGAATTTCATTCGATACGGTAAAAATACGGTGTTTGAAGCAGGCCTTAGACTTTATTCGTGACTTAAACCACACAGAGATGTACGTACATTTTCTAGAGGCTCGAAATCGCCGAAAAAATTAAGAAAAACGAGCCTTGGTTCTTATAGAAAAGCGTGTAATACGATACTGGTTGATCTTAAACCGGTCGAAAATTTGAACGTTCTAAAGGCGGAGACACACTAGGCGACTTTAAATGCTGATCACAGCGAATTTGATCGCCTGCGAACCGTGGCGTATTTAATCGCTCGTACCTGACATGCTAGAATTGGGCGATTTTATTCGCCAGTCGCAAGCGAAATTTGATGACACTCTATGCGAGTTTCCCCAATCGGAGCTACGACGCATAAAAATCGCCAAGTGTGTTTCGTTTACACGGAACCAGTCGAACCGTGCAAAATTTTGTCCGGCAAAAGTTTTTCTCCGTAACTGGTGTCACAGCGGATTTGGACCCCCCCCCCCGAACTTCGACCCCTCGGTCCAAATTTTGGACCCCCAGCATAAGTTCTTCAAAGTAACTGTAAAAACTCTTGAATCTTGCGCTTACAGTAAAAAAATAAATAAAAGCAGGAAGGTTGTACCAAGCAAGTGAATGAATCATGCACATATTTCATTAGTTTGCAGCATACATTAACTTTTTATTGTCTTTCAGTCTCACCTAAGTATACCGCCTTGCCTTTGTGCTATTCACTTCACTCACCGCCGTGCCAACTGCAGATTAATCGCCGATTTCAACAATACAATGTAAACTAATTGCATTGTCTTATAAAATAACAAGGAACAAAAACATTTTGTTTTCTACAGTGTAAAATTCTTATAATTTGGGTAAAGTTAAATACTGTCAAATTTGGTTCTCAAAACTTTGTGCAGCGCGAGTTTATACATCTATCATTCATTATAATGTTTCTCGAACTCTCGCAACGATTTGCTTTTAACAAAACGTATAGATAATTCAAGTCGGTTTGGTTAACAGCAAAGTTTCGTGAAAAGTTTCAGCCGATTTTTGCTACAGCACACTGAGTATAACTCCCAAGTTTGTATTTCCATCTGTGTTCAATGCGTGTCTATTTCTGCTACACATCGTACAGCAAGATCTACGATATAGACATCGATATATCGGATAAACGACGCATCCGTGTCGATCGGGAACTTAAAAAGTCAAGCACCGAAAGAAGTCTTAGTCAACAAATTAAGTCTAGACAACTTGCCTTTGGGTTTGAATCAACAAAAATAGATCAGAAGTTGAAATTTGGACTGATGAAGTTTCAATTTTTTTTGGGGGGTGGGGGTTCAAGACCGCGGATCGGGTCCAAATCTGCTAGCAGATTCGGACCGGGGGGGTCCAGATCCGCTGTTACATCGGCAAAAAGATTATCGGGTATCGTGTAGCCTTTTAAACCGGGTAAACTATTGCACGTATAGAGGTTTGAGGATTGATTTGCACATGTTCACGTGGTAAATGGCTGACAAATAATCGCTGGTGTAAAAAAAGATATTTTCGAGGAAAAAAAGACGGTTCCGAGTAGACAAGCAGTATGTCCTGTGCAAGTTTTCGACCGGTTAAGAATTTAGCCAGTACAGTGTTAATGTATCCTAACTCATAAAAAGTGTTTAACTTGGACCCAAGACTGTCCCTGAAACTTGAAATACCAAGTTTCTACATTAATTAAGTTTTAGTTTTCTTTCTAGCTACATTTTAAGCTCCTTTTCAATTCCCACTCCTGACGTCACGAGTGTATGAACTGAGATACTTGAAGTTATGCAAGATGTTAATTAAGGAAGATCAAGACAATTTTTTTAACAAGAATATAAGTGAAACTATAATTATAATACAAGCAACGTTTCAGCATCCTACTGACACCATTGTCAAGCTATCTATTTTTCATCTGACTCAATCTGTGCAAAGTTATTTACCTACCAGCTTTTTCTTTCTCCAAAAATAGACAAAATTTCTAATGAACTTGCATTTAAATCGACTCATTAAATATACATAAAATTATATATTCATTTAAGCTTGACAATCTCAGACAGTCTTGAATTCATCATCTGCTACTCCTAAACGATCTGAATGTGGCTAATGAAGCCCACAAACCTGCAGTTGTTGCTGTCTGGCCTTCTCGAACAGCTCCTGCTGTTGTCGTAAGAGTTCCTCCTCTGGGATGCCCTGTGAACAACATGTCGCAACAAAATGAAAATCAAAACAGACTATTTCATGTACAGACCCATCCCTCTTGTTCCAAAGTCTGTTAACATTTTCACCAACATACCAATGGCAGTGAATACCTAATCAAAAATTATTTTAAAAAAACACAAGTTTATATTTGAACATTTCCCCAGCTTTGTTTGATTTTAAAACAAAAGTTAACATAATAATGGAACGAAAAAAACTGACAACTGTATTTGCTCCCATAGGATGCATAAAAGAAACCCTCACATAAAGAGATTATTTTAAAATAAGATGAATTAACCAGGATTTGGAGGCATTCAGACCGCAAAGGATTTCTGGGGTTACCTGCAAGCCTGCAAAGGGTTGTCAAGATGAAAAAGTAAATTTATTGCTGATGTTAAAAGATCAGGGGCAGCTCTAGCTAGAGAGATTAATACTAGCTGCAATAGTATTGGTGGTGCTATACAATTACACTAATACTTGGATCATTGGGGCTGTTTATGAAGCTCCTTCACAAAAAAATTTGTGCTAACTTTCCAAAAAAAAAACCCAAGAGTTTACAAATCTAAGCAATAAAGTTTCTACTGGAATAACTTAAACAATTTTTAAGACTTTGCTATTTAAACTGTTGAATATTCGTAGACCTTGGCTTATTGCCAATGATTTTTTGTTATTCCCCTTCTCTAGTCAAGACAACAACTGGTAATTAGTGAAAATAATTAATACTTTAATTAGTGGCTTAAATATTTATTTTATATCTGGCAACAGATTTTTTTGGGCCATAAAACACAGTTTACTTAAAAATGATAATCAAAAGACATAAAGAAAAACAATCATCTTACCAAATTTTCAAGGCGGGTGCTTGCTCGGCGTTTATTCTATAGAGGGAAAGTTATGCAGTAACTCGATATTTATTTCTTGTTCATTCTTCAGTATTCAACTACCACTGTATACTACAAATTCCAGTAAGAAAGTCAGAAAGCAAAACAAAAATTAACTATGGACAGATTAGCAAAAAAAGACTAATAAAACTACTGTACCATTTACTACTTTGGATATTCTTAAAACCAACTTTCTATTAATATCATATTTCCTGTCACTGACAAAAACATTTTTCTAAGTTAATTTTTTCTAAAAAGGTAAGCCACTATTACTACTTATCATTTTGACTGTCATGTTTCCAGTTATAAAGTAGCTCTAAAGTATCTATTTTTCTTTGTAACTCACCAAAAAAAACTAGCTATAATTCCTTCATACATTCATGAACACAATGCTGGCACTATCAGCTGACTTATGGCTGAATTCATTATCACAATTATTAGGGAACTAAAATATGAAAACGAAAACATTGACAATGACAGCTTTCAAAAAAACACACTTCTTGATTCATTTGCCTTTTTGGATTACTAAATATGGCTAGTTTTCTTTCTCTTTAGTCTGAGTTATGATTTTTGAATTAAGAAAAAGATGGCGTTTTTATAAAGGTGCAAAATTAATGAAGATTAACAAGAATTTAAAACTTAAAACTAAGCTTAAATTCATGCTGTAATTTTCAAGACCACACAGTGCATTCTAATGTGCAGCTATTGTATTCACCATGATTGCTTCTTGCTGCCATTGTTGGTGTTGCTGTACTCGTATCCTAAACTCCTATTATCACTGTCATTACATGTCCACTCTATCAACAATATTGCCTAAAGTTGTTAGATCACTGAAATATACTTACTGCTGCTTGTTTCTTGCATTCCACAAGGACAGACTTCACTTCTTCTATGTAATGTGGAAATCCAAGTGACTAGAGAGCCAAAAGAAGAGCACAGACTTTAAAAGCTAATTATTTTCAAAGTCTCGTGAATTAGATGAGAAAGCAATATAGGGCTTCAGTTCTTAATTAGATAAATTGAAAATTTAAGCAAGAGATGCCTAAAAATAAAAAGAATATGCAACACCCCGAGGTATTGACCAATACAGTGGAATACTGGTTTAACGATATGCCAAGGGGACATCAAAACCGTATCGTTAAACCGGGATATCGTTATACCGAGATTCCCGGTATAACGATATTGTGGGAAAATTTCTAAAAATATCGTTATACCGGGAAAAAGGTAACGTTCAATATGTCAAAACAGTTTAAAATTAAGGGAATTTATAAAAGGTAATTTAAGGAAGAAAAGCTGAAAAAATATGATCTAAAACCAGGATTCCTTGTGCTCTATCATGTTGATTTTATTGTTATACTGGGAGAGATTTTGCTCTCGGGGAACAAAATCCCCATCGTTAAACTGGGAATATCGTTAAACCGAATATCGTTAAACCAGGGTTCTGCCCCATACATTTTCTTATAACTTTTGCTAGGAAAATGAATGTTTATCGTTATACTGGGAATATCGTTAAACCGAAGATCATTAAACCGGGATTCCACTGTACTAAACTTAATTACTGGTAGACACCTTTTATTCCTGACCAAGGAGTTATAAGGTCACATTAATATCATGGAAGGAATAACTGGGTTTTCTTAGAATTCTCAATGAACTTCCCAGTGTTTGCAAAGTTCTCAAAGCTTCAAGTTGCTAACAACATCTATCCCTTACCTCAAGGGCAAGCAGAATATGTTCAGGAGAGATTGTCTTCTTTGTCTGGCGATTGCAAATCTCATTTGCTTCAGAAGATACCAAGTGAATGAACTCTGAAACAAACCAATGAAACTATTTAATATGTTATAGATCCTTAAAGTGATAAGTAATTATAAATTTGAACTCTTAAAGTTGGTTAGAATATAATTTATTATTTTTTAACAAATAAAGGTGAAGCATCAACTTTAAAACCAATTTGGTAACAAAAATTAATAAATATTTTAAGTTATACACAATGATTATGTTTAAATGTGGAGTCAGGTTGCAGTTGCTTGTATAATGACTGGGATCGAATCCTAGGCTCTGCAACATGGGCTGAGATTTGCCAGTCTCAATTTAACTTAAAGGATTTTCCTCTGGGTACCTGCTTTTCCATCCTCTGCAAAACCGACACCCAGCTAATAACATCTGGCCTTGAGAACTACATAGTGGTGATGTTTCCAAAATAAAGTTATTATAAAATTTTCTTAAAAATCATTTTATGAAGGAGCCAGAGTTTTGGAGTCTGCAATCTTTCACATGACTCCCATAAAGGGCAACAGTTTGAAACAACAACACTTTATCTTCTATTTTTGATGGTGTACAACTTATTGAAAAAAAATTATCCATTGAAACTATTTTTCTGATAATTCTCTAAAAGAACCGACACAGTTTTTTATCACTTTTAATTATAGCAAGTTATCCATCTGTTTAACTGTCTTTGCATAGTTAAGCTTAGTCCTGTGTTTAAAAAAAATGATTGCCTTAAGTTTTGGGTCAATGGTTGGAAGCCTATAAGGGTGACCATTCATTTTGCTTGTCTTGAAGAGTAGAAATGATTGTTAAATTGGTTGTAACTTTTGAACCAGTTAATGAAACCCTATAAAGTGACCATTTACTTTGCTTGTCTTGAAGAATAGAAATGATTAGTGTTCTTGGTTCAAACTTTGGAACCAGTTGACAAAACCTTGTAAAGTTACCATTCATTTTGCTTGTCTGAAGAGTAGAAATGATTGGTGTTATTCATTCTAACTTTTGAACCAGTTGATGAAACCTTGTAAAGTGACCATTCATTTTGCTTGTCTGAAGAGTAGAAATGATTGGTGTTATTCATTCTAACTTTTGAACCAGTTGATGAAACCTTGTAAAGTGACCATTCATTTTGCTTATCTTGAAGAGTAGAACTAATTGGTGTTATTCATTCAAACTTTAATTTGAACCAGTTGTTGAAACCCAAAAAAGTGATGATTCACTTTGCTTGTCTTGAAGAGTAGAAATGATTAGTGTTACCAATATTAATTTCTTATAAACTGTCTACTCAATAAATATTGGAATTTGTAATTTTAAAGAACTTTACTACAACTTCAACTTTAAAATTTGTCAAAAAAAGATTTAAAGTAAATATTAATTCTGTTGGGATAGTGTTATTATTGTTATTAATTAATTCTCACCTGTACAGCAGTTGAGGATTAGTTCTCTTGCATCATTTGACACTCTGACATTTGGGATCATCTCTTTGATCATCTTGTTGACTGCAGCTATATAATCATAAAAAAAAGGTGGTCATTCAGATATCCATTTCTAAAAGTTTGTTTTGGAGCAAGGTTTTAAGATAATCAAAAGTAGCTCAACCTACTAATTTTCAAGGCTAATATTTAATGTTTTTCACATGTTGTATTCCAGTTGGCACTTCTTGCATAGTTGATTAAAAATAATTGTTATTGTCTAATATCGCGTAGCACCTGCAAGTAATTACTAAATATCGTTCGCTTTTAGCACTTTATCATCCTTTAACAAGTAAAAGAAATAAGGCGTAATAAAGTCAAAAATATGAAAACCTTTCAGGTTTGCAGCCATCTTTTAGATGAACAACAAATTTGACTGTCTGCGCTAAGACAACGAGAAAACAGGTTACCTGTTATATAATATAATAATTACATGAAAAAGCACGGATTAAATTCTTGCTTGCTTTATGGTCAAGGTCTTTTTAATTCAAATGATTGCACGGACTGACAACAGTTAGTAACTAACGCTTTATTCTATTCCGAAATTGCTACCAGATTTTAAAAAAAAACCATGAACAGAAGAGTCAATCTCATTCAAATTACGCCAATGATAACAGTAAGAAGGAAATGGTCGATTCATTTGTCAACTTTTGTAATAGATAAGAAACATTTTCGCTTTTAAAACATTCGCTGCCAAAAATCATTTGAGAGAAATGAGTGAAAGTCAACTATTTAACATTTCATAGACCAGTCAATATACAGTTACCTCTCGGTAATGTCACATCGTCTTCTGCAACAGCGTCCGCCATAATGGACTTCGGAAGCGACGCATCGCGGGCTCGAACAAAACTTAACAAAAACTTCCGGCCCAGTCTCCTGAGTCGTCTTGTTGTTTATACAACGAATGAATGAATGTACATTTTGATTTTTCTTTCCTTTTTTTCTTAATGCACGCGCAAAATGAACGTAACAATTGCTTGCGTCAAGTGGTTTCCAACGTTTTTTTTTATTTTCACACTTACTCCGCTAAATTCTGCATTCTCGTCGAAAACTCAAACTGAAATGTATCTATTTTCTTTAACTAGTTTTATTTTCTTTCTACCGTTATTTCAAGCCCAAAAGTCTATCAACATACCGCTTCTGAGGAAGGACACTCCATGTAAGTAAATTTGCATTCACTTGTATTTGATTTTCTCGTTTGCACTCACTTGCCTTTGATTTTCTCGTTATTCTCGTTTCTCGTTTGCTCTTCCAAAAAGTCCAATTAGTTTCCTTCGCCAAAATCGTTTCTTCCCTAGTTGAGTCCACCTGGCTGTGATACTGTGCTTTGAGTTCATGCATGCGCCAAAAGTGGCTTATGTTCTTTTTGTAACAGTACACCTTGATTTTTTTTAGCTACGATCTCTTTGAGCTTTAATTGTCCTGTTGAAAATATTTTGGTATGATACACATCGCCGTTAACTATAATATAATGCCACGTCATTGAAGCTAATGTTATTTGGAGTGACTTTTTCTTTTACCCTTGATCATTTTCTTAAATGGAAAAAGTGCTCTTCTGATCTCATTATTTTTTTTAAACACACGCTTCCAGGTATTTCTAAAATATTGATTTATTGTTTAACAATTACTTCGAGAGCGCGTGTCGGGCATATAAAGCCGTGGTTACACGGTGCAACATTGCCTCCAACGTTGCACGCAAATGGAGAATTTCACCGTGTAACCACCTTTGAAATCGTTGCACGCAACGTTGCGCGAAGTAGAACCGATCCAACTCCTGCAATATTGCATGCAACGGTTTCACCGTGTGGCTACACGAAGGATTTCAGTTGCGCGCAACAATGCATGCAATGTTACACCGTGTAGCCACGGCCTAAGGTTAATAGCGAAAAAGGCTTGTAGCGCCGAGAATTGGCTATAAATCATCTCAAATAAACAAATTTCTTTAGTTTTCCAAACCTATCGGTTTTTAAAAATGACAGCTTAACACAATACTCGAGGTCGGAAGTTTAATGATATCTAATATTGCCAGATTGCATGCGTCCGTTACTTTCCACCTATGAGGTATCGCGGGGAAGTATAAGGTGCTCCGCATATGGCAAGCTGCTGTACTTGGGGGAAGTGGAAAAACTACGTCCTGGTGGGGAGGCCTGGTGCGGGGAGAGACTGCGATGGACTTGGGCGGAAATTGATTTAGGTACAGTGGTCAGACGTTTGTTATTCACATTGCCATGCGCAATAAGTTTAAGAAACACAGCATTATTTCTATAATAACTTAACTTAGTTGATATACAGACAACCAACAGAGCATTTGTATTAAAACACAAGAAGAACTACGCGCTTTAAATTTTCCTCAAATTTTGAAGTTAAGATGTACAAACGCGCGCTAGTTTCAAAGAGGACCATGCTTTTTTACTATTAGTTACATGAGGAGCATTTCTGTTGATTTCTTCACTGATTTTAAAAAGTGTTATTTCCTTTTTAACAACAACAACAACAACTCTTTTAATAAATTACAGAACAATATTACATCGGAGACTACCTGCATTTAGCGAAGCTAATCGAGGCAGGTAGTTTATGGACGTGTTTAAATTTACACATGACTGCATATCATTATGTAACACGAATTGAAAATCTGAATAACAGAAAAAGAAAGGAGAAAGCTTAAAATATTTTTATGATTATAACAAACGAGACCTCAAGCTCATGGTAAATAAAGAGAGGTTATACCGAGGTTTTTTTTTCATTTCCTTAATAAACGTTTCTGTGTCTATATAACTATTTTGTTTTTGTAAAATATGAAACAAAAGTTCGTTCAATTTTTTCTTCAATCTACTTTCAGAAAATTGTTTCAGATTTTCAGGGATACTGTTCCAGATTTTAGCGCCTGTACAGGACAAAGAATTCTTATGATGGTTTAGTCGGGAGTACTTAATATAGAAACTACCAGAAGAAGAGGAACGAGTGTTGTGTTGATGAATTTCTTGGGTGGAAGTAAAGAGGTCGGAAATGTTAGATGGTACTGATTTGTTATAAACATTAAACTTAAATTTAAAATAGTAACTTGAAGTGAAAGGCAAAACCCTGTTTAAACAGGCCAAGGCAAATACTAACACTATCAACCAATCAAAGCGCGCATGCGTATTATCAAAGTCATTTTTGTGGCGAACGAGCGTAGCTAGCGAGCAGCAACACTACTTTGGCGGGCTTCCTGTGGTCAGTTTGGCCGAGTAAATTTGGGCACGAGTATTAGAGCCAGAAAAATTTTTGGTTCGGCTATCTGGCGATAGATGGTTTTGTGAACACAGAGTACGCTGGTCAGCGGTAGCCAACTGAGCCGGCGACACTGACCGTACGCTTTTGGAAGAGAAGTGAGTTTGCAGTGGGGAATTTTTGCGACGAAATTGCGAGAAAAGTCGAGGTATAAAGTTCAAACAAGGTCAAACCCTGATTTAATTGTTAGTCCAAATATTCGTCAAGGTGATCGTCGTTTTAGCGACGTATCTAGAGGAAGACAATGTGCTTTAATGAGTCTTTCAGCTCTGTTACATGCGAACTCCTGCCGTCTTTCGCAATGGACAGGCCACATAGTGGATCAGATATTGATAGATGGAGATGCCATTTATATTGAGTTCAGCTCGCAGCATTTCACTTTCTATTAGAAATGTACATGTTTTGCAATCAACAGAGATCAACATGATCAAACGTTCGTTACAATTTAAAATTGATTATAAATGTTAACTTCCATGGCAAAGTCATTGCAGTAATCAATATCTTTTACTTGTCGTTTTGCACGTGCATAGAAAGAACTCGTCTCGTGACTGGAGTAATGGTTGAGGGGAGCTCCAAGGAAGAGAACGGACCTTGGAATAGTGTTCCAACTCATTACTATGTTCAGTTTAGTCCTGACGGGCGGGTGTGGAGTCATATACCGGACAGATCTGGTGACAAACAGGTAATGACAATGAAAATGACAACGACGTCGACAATGACAGTGACGATGACGTTGACAATGACAATGACAATGACAATGACAATGACAATGAAGATGATGATGACGATGACGACGACGAAGACGAAGACGATGACGATTACGATGACGATGACGACGACGACGACGATGACGATGACGATGACGATGACGATGACAATAACGATGACGATTACGATGACGATGACGACGACGATGACGATGACGATGACGATGACGATGACGATGACGATGACGATGACAATAACGATGGCGATGACGATGACGATGGCAATAATGATGACGGTGACGATGACAATGATAATAATAAGAGAATAATAGCGAATGCAAAAGCAATAGGGAAAGCAGTGACAATGAGAGTGCAACATCAAATTTAAAGTGACAATGACGATGACTATGACGATGACGAAGACGATGACGATGACGATGACTATGACGATGACGATGACGATGACGATGACAATATCGATGACGATGACGATGACGATGACGATGACGACGACGATGACGATGACGATGACGACGACGATGACGATGACGATGACGATGACAATAACGATGACGATGACGATGACAATAACGATGACGATGTCAATGACGATGACGATGACGATGACGATGGAACAATGGCGATTAGAATGGCAATAGAAAAATAATTACAATGACTATGACGATGACAACAACGAAGGTAATGTCATCGTTATCGGTAGGTCGTCATATTTACAATGGCGGTAAGGAGAATAGCAATAATCTTTGCAACGGGAACGACAATGATAATGACAATAAAGATAATTACAATTAGCTGTAGAAAAAGCAACAAAAAAGAAAATAACGATGACTCCATGTTTGTTTTATGTTGTTTTTTTTTTCTACCAAAAGCACACGTGTGTCTTTCACTGGGTAAACAAATGGATTTGCATAACATTTGCACGAGCAACCTGATGCAAGTACTGTGTTTACCTAAAGTAAAGATGGTAAATACCGTAATTGCTCAACCACATTTACTTGGGCCAGAAAATATAGTACTCACCATCTTTGCTATAGGTTTTTTATAGGCGTCCACCATGTTTTCACAATATTTGCCCTAGCAAATTTGAAGCAACTCCGTTTTTTCGTCCAGTATTCGAGAGTAGCTATAACTGTAAAGCATTTTCAAACAATTTTGATTCTGACTCAGTGTCCCGTATTATAAGTGTCAAAGCATATAAACCAGTTTATGGTTTGATAGCTGGCATGTTTGTCAGTGACCCTAGGTTGTAAGGTTGCAGCGTCTTTCGACGGTATCATCTCTGAATTGAAATCGGTGTTTTTCATGTTTTCCGTTTTAGACAAAATAGGTTTGTTCTATAAACCCAAGGAAAACTTAAATCACCTGTTATGTACAAATTATCGCAAACGTTCTTAGCTGATAAATTTTTTAGCTAAATGCAATTTCTGATCTTGTTTTGTTTTTTACTTCAGCAATTTACAGTTATCGAAGAGTTCCAAAACCTCGCGTTTTCACCCGATGACTACAATTCTACGTCAAATTTTTCCAGAGCTCATTACCAACCCTTCGATCCTCCAGTACACGCGCGGTTTGTACGAGTAACTCTTACGGCTCACTACAAGGGCAGCTGTATGAATCTTGAAGTTTTCGGCTGCGACTCAGGTAGAGTGCAGAATGATATGTATCATAGAGCACGCTTTTCAAAGGTTTAAGCCGCCGCCTGGTTTGTCCAGAAGGTTAGGCGCCAGTCTGTCGTGCGCAAGGCCTGAATTCGATCCTCGATGCATGCTGGGCCTTAAAAACAACTGAGGAGAAGGTGCTGCCTTTGCTCTAACAACTGAAAGCGGTTAGACCTTCTCGCCTTTGTCCTCAAAACAATTCCAACTGATTTTAATTGGTATTCATTCTGATGGAGCCTTCCACAAGTGAAGGCGAAACGTCAATGCACTTTTAAATTTTAAATTTTTAACGCGTGAAAACCGTATAACGTTTTATAGATTTTATCTTTTTATCATTCGACATCTTGTTTTTATAGTTCGACGGTTGTCGACAAATTTACATTTTAACACCGCTGATGAAGGCAAATGGATCTGCCGAAACGTTCGGTAAATTTTTACCCGTAGCCCTCAGATTCCTATTAAACGGTTGTAAAACCTGTATGTGTCTCTGATATAAAAATTGTCAAAATTTACCGAACGTTTAGGCAGGAAGAAAAGAAGAAAAGGAAGAAAACGAAAGTTAGAGGAATCGAAGATAAAAAAAATGATGGAAGAAGAGAAGAATAAATCTGTCAACGTTTTTTTGTTCAAAATTAAAGCCAAAATTGAAGATGAAACAAAAATGAGGAGTTAAACTACAATACACATTTTGAAGTGACCTCTTCTCAATTTTTTTGGTTTTTTTTTCAAGATCTTGCTTCAACCAATGCACAAGAAACAGAGATCAAGCCACTTCCTAAAGGTATGATAAAGTTAAATGCTTTCTCCAACCTAAATTAAAGTGGTCCTGGACAGGACACTTATCTATCGCAACTCCCAGCAGAAGTGGTACTCACCTATACAGCTGAGTCGACTGGAATAAAGTTAGGTAAATAGTCTTGCTCAAGAGTACAACACAGTGATCTGACCGGGGCTCGAACTCACGGCCCTAGGATTACGAGTCGGACACGCTAACCGCTCGGCCACTCCGGGATTTTGATGTTTTCGTTGCATTCGCAACATGACTTGCAGATAAACAGAATTCACGTTGTCGACTACACGGTGCAACATTGAATGCAACGTTATCATAAGAAGCTAGATGACGTCTTGGTTTTTAAAAAGTTGAACGTGTACTATGGGGTTTGAGGTTTATTGTACTTTATTGCTTGATTTCTCATTATTTCTCATTACAACATATTTTTTGCGGTAGCTGCATCCTATAGTTTCTTTTCTTTTAGTTTTGGACAACTCAAACTAGTTTTATTGCCTTTAATTTTTTCGTGGGCTAAAAAACTCACACGTGTTTCTATCTCTGTACGGAGCACGCGCGCTCGTTTTGTATTTTCACAATACACAAACAATATGGTTTGGTATTGCTACACGATTCAACATTGCATGCAACGTTGCGCGCAACGAAAAAATCGCATCGTGTAGCCACCTTTGAAACTGTTGCACGCAACGTTGCGCGAAGTAGAAACCGATCCTACTCCTGCAACATTGAAAGCAACGATTTCATGATCACTGTGCGGCCACACGAAGGGTTTCAGTTACCTCCAACGTTGCATTCAATGTTGGACCGTGTAGCCAACAACGTGACTTCTGTTTATTTGCAAGTCATGTTGTGAATGCAACGAAAACATCAAAATCCCGTCCTGCACATCGAAATGTCTCAGAGCTTCCACCTGTGCGCGAGTGCGTAAACAGAAGTCACATGCATTGTTGTCGCGTCGTCTTTTCCTAAGTCTATCTAGTGTATTTCATGCAACTTTTTCAAGCATTACTCACTCGCATTCACGCGTTGTTCATGCTAAATGCAACTAAAACTAACTAACGAGTTGCAGCTAACTAAGATCCGGCAAAGCAAAGGTAACATGCAGAATGATAACCCACGTGTACACCGTTGCACTCACTTTTAACCTGTTTCAGGGAAATGCCATCCCGAAAGCCCAATTGGTATGGAAAATGGCCGAATTAAGGACTGGCAGATCCACGCTACTTCGGTAGGTTATAGAGCCCCCAGTCAACCTAGTTGGGGGTTTCGTTTGCGAACCCTGATTCCTGATTCGTGTTCACACAAGATAGGAAAAAATAGAATTCTGGTTAAAACGATTTTTCTTAAAGAAAAACAAAGTCATTGTTGTCGATTGGCTTATAACTTTATTTTCAAAATTCCGCTTTTAGGGACTTTAATAATAACATATGTAGTGTCAGGAATGTAACATGTAACAGGCAATAGGACTCGAGGTTTAACGTCCTTATCCGAGAAGATGCGAAGGTCTGACCGTTTGTGGGTCTGTGTTAAAGCAAAGGCAGCACCTTCTGTTCAGTTATTTTAAGACCCTGAATGAAGGTCCGGCAACAGATTCTCCATATGCGTTATAAAAGGGAAGCTGAACTCTAAAATCAACACTTTTTAAATAAAATTCTTCAAGGTGTTGAGAACATATCTAAAAGTTTTTTTCTTGTGTCGCGCTGATTTTCCGAGAAATTCTAGTTTGCATGTGCGTATTTCGGGTCGTTTGGGGTCATTGAGCGTGGGCGCTTGTCGACTTGTCAGCGGTAAACAAAGGTAACGAGTGACGTAGGTCATGGGGAGCGAGCGAGCGCGTGAACTGTTTTTGTTGTTATAAGCTCGCTTACACAGTCAAGAGTGAAAGTTACTACTTACGTTGCGATATCTCACCCCAATGATAAATTTTTTCAGTCCGAGCCAATTCTTACCCATATCTGACGTCACAGCCTCACTCTCTCTCCGTTTAACCCCTAGCCAACGGTACAATGCGGCAAATAACGTGTTTTAACTTGAATTTCCCGGAAAGTCAGCGCGATACGAGGAGTTTTTTTAAATCTTGTTTTCACACTCAGTTAAAGGTTTTGTTTCAGGGTTCAGTTCCCTTTTAAGGGCAATTTAAGACGCTCATGCGCTAGGAATTATGGGTAAAGATATAGCGGGTCGCCTAATCGTGGACTTCACTCACAATACCAACGCAAAACAAGTTTAATTCTTTGGTGGTACAGAATACGTTTTAATTTGCACTCGTACGAATGAGGTAGTTCAGGCACTTATATATACAATGATGGTTGTGGATGACGAGTGTTCGGGACAGTTATAACTACTGTTTGATCTTGCCAAATCGTATTTTCTTAACACCTAGCAACCGTATGACTAATGACTTTTCAAATGCATCTGTGTTCTGTTATTTTGTGTGTTGCTCAGTTTAAGGCGCCGTACCACTGGTCCAAGGGCAGACTGTATGGGCCTCTGGGCTGGTGTTCGAACACGTTATCGCCTTCGTATATCATGGTAAGTATTGTAATAGTTTATCTTTATAAGAGTGCATATAAAATGAAAAAAAACATTACTTCAGTGGATACACCTTAATGAATAAGAAACAACTGAGAAAAAAAATTGTCTAAATCGTTATGTTTCTCGAAATATTAACATTTAATTTAATGATTTCAACTGATGACGTCACTAATGGTTCCAGCAATTTGCATCTTTTTGAAAATCTGCTGCCAATCCATTTTGGATAAATTTGAGCCAAACCTGAGCTACTGATGTATCTTGAGGTAGATCGATCGTTGGTCATAGTTTAATTTCGCTAAAATTCATCCAATGTTTAGTAAAAAGTAAAGTGGTGCATTTATATAGCGCCCTTTCCATATTAATGCTCAAAGGCGCTTTACAATGGTTAATTATAGATTGGCAGCGGATTTTCACTTCATATAGCCACCTGAAATAAGTGATGCTTTCCTTTGAAACATCTGCAATTTTGTATAATAAAGAACAAAACACAAAGCTGTTTTGACAATTGCAAACGCAAAGTCTAATGCCCAATAAAGAAATTGCAGTGGCATGTGTGTATAGTAATGGTAACAGTAAAGGTTACAATAAAGGCAGGGAAAATGAAAGTGGTAGTGGTGTTAAAGGTTATGGTAATTGTATTGGTTTCCATGGTGATGATGGTGGTAACTGTAATAACAGAGCGCGCGGTAGTGGTAATGATATAATCATGATGTTAAAGTATTAACATAATGTGGATAAGTTGGTCGTTGGTAATGCTTACAAAGCAACCTAAATGATGATGATGTGTTAAAGCTGAGAGGAAAAGAGGAAACAGGTAATAACAAGGTTGATGATAAATGTATATATCTATGTGCTACCTAAGGGAAAGGAGTATAGCTCAGTTGGTTAGTGCGCGGCCTTCGGACCTAGAGGTCCCCAGTTCGATTCCCGGTGACTGCACATCTGTTTCGACTTTCTTCTGATCAGTGTAGCTGTAGCTTTGAAAACCCGTAAAACGGTGCACTGACAGAGGGAGGGGGTAAAGGGCACACCGTCGGCTTCAATTGATACCAGCACTCTCTGAGATCTGAAGGAACTACTGACGTTAAATAAAGAAACCTTTACCTTAAACTTTACTTCGTCAACGCTTATGTATTTCCCACTTCAGGTCGACCTCAGGACAAACTACAGACTCCACGCCGTGGCTGTACAGGGAGTAAAGTACCGAGAGGACCACTACTGGTTCGTGGAAAAGTACAAACTTTACACGGCTGTAAGCTGGGTAGACCCCTGGTCTCTATATGTGAGTATAACTACTGGTTCGTGGAAAAGTACAAACTTTACACGACTGTAAGCTGGGCAGACCCCTGGTCTCTATATGTGAGTATAACTACTGGTTCGTGGAAAAGTACGAACTTTACACGACTGTAAGCTGGGCAGACCCCTGGTCTCTATATGCGAGTATAACTACTGGTTCGTGGATGAAAAGTACAAACTTTACACGGCTGTAAACTGCCAAATTGCCCAACATACGACAGGTTATTACTAGATTTATGAGCACCAACGGCGTAAAACGACGAAATTTTTTTATTAATAGTACGTTCTTATAAATGCACAGTCAACGGATTTTGTTGATACATGCTATTCTCAATGTTGATTACGGTTAAACTGCTTCATATATGTAACTGGCACAACATTTTTTTCTAATTTTTTACCAAGGCAAGTGCCTGCCTTTGCCTCAAGGTGGTTGCGGGCCCACCAGAGCCCCATATTCAGCCTGCTTTACATGGTTGAAACAGCTCAAGGTACTGAATGTTTTTCTTTTATTGTAGGGGCCGCCTTTTGTGGGAGTAAATCGCGAATTATATGGAATGCACAAGTTTACGTTGCTAAAATCCCCCATTGTTGCGCGTTATGTCAAGTTAGAAGCAATTAAGTTCCACTTAAGGGTGTGCCTAAGATTTGAGCTGTATGGATGTACGGGTAAGCATAGGTAGTTTGACATTGTGAGAGAGGTACCATGAAGTCACAAAAGTAATGACTTTTTCAGCAGCTCCTGGCTAATGTTGCTTTAGGAAGGTGTGTGAGTTCCAAAATAGTTTAGGCTATTTGCCCTGACGAAAGGCGAACACACCCGAAACGTCAGCAAAGTGTTATGGCCAACATTTTAAATTATCAGCCTTTAGTTGATCTTAGAGGCATTCGAAGTTACTGTGATTACTTGCAAAACCTTTGATATTACTTTAGGATCGTTCGTTACTTTTTGGCAGTGATGTTAACGTAACGGTAGTGTTAGATTGTGGAGTGGATCGGCAACCATTTATTACTCGTTGCGCTGACATTTCATTATGTTTATACCGTCTCTAAAATAATAACAAACAAATCTTATTAAAATCTACACTATTACACAGAAAACAAAAAAAAACAAACTAATGATACTTACAAATACGTTGCCTTTGCTAGTGGAATCACTCCTTGAAATTACAATCCATCTGACTCAAATCAATCTAGCTCAGCAACTTACAATCTACTTTGGCTTTTGCGCCGTTTTTACATCCAGTTCCAGTCTCTTTCCATTTTTTCTAGTTAACAGTCTCTTCAGGTAATTTAACAAGTCTGGAGTAAATATTGGTACAATGAATGATTTGAATCCGGAATACACAGTTTATCTTGTAGTATAGTTATCTGGGCAAAAGAACTCCAGGGAGGAAATTAAAGTTTTCGATTCGGTGACCGACTCCACAAGAAAAAAAGACCAAGGTAACGGTAGGAAAATGAGTCGAAAAAAGAAAGACTTTTCTAAAGACTCCTGTTGCCGCTTTGTTTCAACTGTTTTTCTTTAGATCATTGGTGTATCAAAAAAAGAGCAAAGAAATTAAAATGTTTATCTTCGTACCTTACGCGCTCTAGTTATCGAGAGCCGTGCATGATGGTGCAAAAGCACACAAGATTGAGGTAACTCTCGTTCCATTGCAGTGTCGTCAGGTAGCTTTTTAAGCTCACAGTTAGTTCTGATATCAATGGTAGTCATCAGTGCACCCTTTAAATTTGCTCTCTCCCTGTTTCAGTGCTGCGTTTTACTGGCATTCAAAGCTACACGGATTAGAGAAAGTTGAAACAGAGTCAAATCATTGAGGATCAAACCTCGGGCCGTAGCTCTGAAGGATGCGCACGTATTTATCGACTGAGCTCACCCGTTAAACGGATGAACTGACAGGTTCACATTATGTATGATTAAGGGGTTTCTTTGTTCTTTGATCCCAAACAGAAAACAACGACATTTACGACCCACTTCCTTAATGGCGCGGGGATGAAATTGAAACGTAGAGACAATACGTTTTTACGACAAACCATGTCATTCTTTTGTGTTGTTGAAAGTATTATCCATCGAAGAAATGCTGAAAACTAATATTCATACATTTTGTGTTACTTTTGACAAATTTTATTGTACCATGTGTCTGCACACGGACGCAAAAGATGTTAAAATGTCGCGCCACTCGCTGCATTAGTTCGCCGCATTTTCACGTCATCAGTGATCTATTGCAGTCCGAACGCACGGTAAGCTCTCGGAATCCGTTTGTTAAAGATAAAAAGATCCTTCTAATACGCAACTGTGGTGTTCCCAGTTAAGCCTAGAATGTCTTAAGTTTGAAACAAAAGATATTTTGGTTACATAAATTAGAAACCAAATAATTGCTTCAGTCGATAAAACAAAAATTTAAATAAGTAAGTGAATCTAGAAAGGCATCAAATTGACAAAACGCTATTTTATTGTAGAGAGAGCCTTGTCGTTGGGTCTTGGGACCAGTAGAATTCCCTGGAGCTCGGTGCGCACGTCAAAATACCGTAGCAAGCTCTCACAACTGGCTTTAGATAGAAAAAGACCCTCATGGATAGGAGAATTACTTCCAGGATCTATTGTAAGCAGAATCTTGGCTGGTGCAGTTTGTTCGCCATGTCGTTTCAATTTGTAGAAACTTACAAAAGTTTCTTTCCGCACAGGAAAAGCAAACAGAGATATAATGAACCCTTACTTTATACGAATACATCAATAAAACGCACTGTCTGCATGAGTGTTTTGAAAGTTTCAATTTTTTTTCCCTGCATGTTAAAGAATCTTGAATCAAGCCGAATTTCCAACATTTAGAACTCGGGAACCGGGACTCTAGAATTTGGAGTCTATGATCAGTTCTCGGAGTCCCGGCACGAGTGTTCGGGATCCCTTTACATGATGTAAATTTTTACTGTGACAGAGTCTCTGATGAGTCGGACAACTCGTGCTAAGATAGATACGAACACATCTCACGAGCTCACGTACCGTATTCTTTTTGACAAATTATAATTGGCTCTTCTCTTTCAGGCTAAATTGGCGTTGCCCCAGATAAGCCAGCCGTTTATACAGATTGATCTGGGCTCCCTACGCATGATTTCCCGATTGGGCTGGAATGGACATCGGTCTATGTCACATGATTACGAATATATTTGTTTCGTAAGGGCCACTTTTCTACTCTTCAGTCCAGACGCCAAGACTTGGGGTATGGTGCGACACGCTGATGCAGGAATTTACGATGAGTTCTGGGCAAAGGTACAGTAATCAATAGCGATTGAAACTTACGGAACGCGCTTCTGCCACGGCATATTCGGTATTGATCTCGTCCTCAGTTCTCTTTTTGGCGGAGTGGGGAGGGGGAAACGAGATCTGGCAAAATACAATTGCGTGGGTCAGATTCTGGCCCATGCATCAAGTGGGCATGCTCCAAGTTTTATTTGAATTTTCAACATGGCAGTTTTTTTTAGCTTTGTAAAATTTCTTTTGTGTGTTTTTGCCACCGTGTGCGAACGACATAGTTGCACACGTGGGTTAAAACGCTTCCTTTTCCTCCATGTAAACATTGCCCAAATCCGTGTGCGTGAAGCTTTCGCGGACATTTTATAACAGCCGATCAGCGCTCGTTTTGATTCGTATTTTGCCAGATCTCGTTTCCCCCTCCCCATTTTTTTTCCTCGGACCGCCAAAACGAGATCTGGGGACGAGATCAATTCGGTATGGGTGCAAGTCTGAAACAGTTGAAAATGAAAATGGCGGCTGCACCGATCAAGATCGCAGCGGTTAACAGTAAAGCCAAGTTCTTGGATAAAGAGAAAATTTCGAGCAGCAATTAAGGGTTTGGATGATTTTGTTTGATACTTTTGCTTTTATATTAAACCTTAAGCAATGTATTCTGCAGCCCGTGCCTGACCAAAACTGCGAGCAGTCCCTCGAAGCCAGTATATCAAGATGGCGGACCGAGATCTCGATCCGCCATCTTGATTAATAGACTGGCTTTGATGAACTAAAGAGGCAAAATAGTCTAGTCTAACTTGACCTTTTCCTGTAGACTTAGCTGCACCTTCACCCACAGTTCCTGGGAAGGTAGAGTATAAAGGAGTACAACCTTTCACTGAGAGCTGCAAAAGAGATCCAATCCTACTCACTCCCTGGTTGAATCAAGGACTCTTGTTCCTTCAACAAAACAGAAACCCGAGATAAGCTCCGAAGTATCAAATTAACGTTTCTAAGACGTGATTTAGTTTTGTCGGGTGCTAGTTATAAGTGAACATGTGCTAAAGCTATACCCTTTCTCGAGCCTAATGGCTCATAGGGCCGGCGTCTATCTCCGGTTTCTGTTAGTATTAAAGTCCCTATCAAGCTTATTTTTAAAGTTCTGGTTCAAAAAGTAGAACCCTTTAATACTAGTAATTCTCGAAAAAGAAACATTTCTCGCCGTTTCTGTTACATTTTTAGACTTGAAGCGTGCAATGATGACGTAGCAGAAGGCATGTGACTTAGCACGAGACAATCTTTTTTATTTCAAAAAACTCAATTCTGGCTACAAAAGTCTCATTTTTATAACTTTAATCAATGAGTCTTTCCCTTGAAAATGTTTGAATTAACTATTTTATGACATTTTCTAACAGAAACGAATACTTTAAAACAAAAACCACACAACTCACTGCTGCTACGTCACAGGTTACCAGTCCCCGGCCTGCTCGGTCAAAATTTACATTCCGATCTTTTTTTGATCGATTAAAAAGCATACTTAGACGTGGAAATTTTCTTTGTTGTTTGATTTTTGAGTTCACAGATGACAACAGTTTTAATCCAAAAGGTAAAAAAATAAGCTTGATAGGGACTTTAAGCGGATGAGAGACTTTGAGTCTTTGACTACCCCTGGACAGGACACTAATCCATCGCAGGTTGCAGTGTACATGCGAGTTATATAGTTAAAAAACAACTTCATGTCTGAGTAAGTACAACGCACAATGAATATGACATGCTTATTTTTCTAACTTTCTTACAGTTACTACATGCAGGTGCATTTCATAGTGAGTTTGAAAACTAGAGAGGTTTTAAGGTTTCTTGCCGAATCAAGAATCAGATTAAAAGTGATTTTTCAAAATGACAGAAAATACACGTGTGCTAAAGTTGTAGTGCCCTCTCGGGGCATCAACTAAACAAGATTCAGTCTGGCAATAAAAATAACTTTACGAATGAAAGATTGAATTTCCTCTAATTTTGTTCGCTTTGGTTTGGCTTTGTTTTAACTTATTTTGAGATAAGAAATGACACAAACGGCTTTGCCACTAGCTAATTTATGTTTATTGCTATTACGACAAGATCATACCAGTCTTTCATCATTATGGCATTCCACCTGTGAGAAAAAAGGGTAAATACTACGATGCTGCGCCTCTCTTCACCGACATTTATCCTGTTGTTTACGCAAGACATATCAAGCTTCTCTTGTATGAGTACTTGGGACCAAGATGGTGTCTAAAGCTGGAACTGTATGGTAACGACGCGTGTAAGTAGGGAATGAATTGGTTGCAATGAAAGGACTGAGAATCCACTGCGATTGCTTTACTTTATCCCTGACAAGTTTTTCGATTGCTTTACCGCTTACAAGTGTTCATTTGCTCTATCGCTGACAAGTTTTCAGTTGCTTAACCGCTGACAAGTTTTCGACTGCTCTTTTGCTGACGAGTTTTCAATTGCGCTATTACTGACAAGTTTTCAATTGCGCTATTGCTGACATGTTTTCAATTACTCTACCACTGACAAGTTCTCAGTTGCTCTACCACTGACAAGTTTCCAATTGCTTTGCCGCTGAAAAGTTTCCAAATTTTCTACCACCGATAATTTTTCGATTGCCCTACTGCTGACAAGTTTCGTTTATCTACGCGTGCTATACATGACGTATCTTCATTTTCTGTCTGTACTGGCCGTTTTGTCGCTAGACAGTTTTTGCTCTACTGAGTTCCCTTAGCCGCTTCCTTTTTTCAGATTTTTATTCTTGACCACATGTAGGGTTCAGTTGTTCTGCTCATATTTTCTACTGTTGAGACTTTTTTCAGTTGCTTTAAAGAATAGGTGTTTTGGGTTAACCTTGGACCTGTGAGGGAAAGGTTTGTGACGTAGCTAAGACATAAACCCCGAATTTTGTATGTTGCTCACACAAATTGTTCTGCATGTAAATCTACTTGCTCAAAACTTGTTTACGTGTTTGTTTTATCTGTTCTGAAAAATTACAAACAGCAAAAACTCGACTTATCGTCAAAGCTATTAGCTGAACGTTAGTACTAGTTTTCGCCTCATGTAAGCGAATTCAGAACACTAATGAATGCCAGATTCCCACCCTCTGGATGTCGGATACTTAGATCTTAGATTCCGTGGATGCTGGA
This sequence comes from Hydrozoanthus tunicans, assembly GCA_026413305.1. NCBI lineage: Eukaryota > Metazoa > Cnidaria > Anthozoa > Zoantharia > Hydrozoanthidae > Hydrozoanthus > Hydrozoanthus tunicans. The sequence goes on along the minus strand of JAOBAT010060207.1, from coordinate 5,102 downwards.
TGCATTTGATGCTGGATGCCGCTTGTTTCTGAATGCTGGATGCCTTGCAAGTGGAAGTGAGATCCCGATCAATCTAATCATCTGGATGTTGGATGAAAGAGCTAAAAACTGTGGATAATGTCCGGATGCTGTATACGCTTACAAGGAGCGGAACCTGGATACGCTAGATTTGTGTATTATCGTAGTTTGTAAAACAGTCTTAAGCCGAGGTTAAACGGTGCAACATGGCATGCAACGTTGCGCGCAACTGAAACCCTTCGTGTAGCCACACGGTGAAACCGTTGAATGCAATGTTCCAGGAGTAGGATCGGTTCCTACTTCGCGCAACGTTGCATGCAACAATTTCAAATATGGTTACACGCTGAACTTCTCCCGTTGCGTGCAACGCCACGGCTTTAGCCTATCTTTCGAATCATTGGAGACTTTAAGCACGAGCCGTCCGTGTCTCGACGGAGGCGAACCGGAAGTCAAATATCAGTAGTTGACGCGTACTTACACACGCCATGCGGCCGTGGTGATCGTCACGGAGACAGCCTAGACGTTTTTCACACCGTGACAATCACCACGGCCGCATGACGCGTGCAAGTACGCGTCAACTACGTATATACTGATTTTTTACTTCCGGTTGGCCTCCGTGGAAACACTGTTTCTATTCTTTTTGTTGTTCACAGTTTATCATAAAAATCCAGACGGCGTTAAAAGGAGAAAAGGTACAACAGTTTGAAGTATTGTTTCACAGTTTACCTTTTATGATTCAAACACTACCCCCAATGGACCATTGTTTCTAATTTTTTAGTGTTCAATATCTAAGACCTGCACATATTATCTACCTCATTAGTATAATGATTTGTATGCTTACTCAGAATTCTTTAACAACTCCGGTTAATTTAGTTTTGAAGATCCATTACCCGCGTACACTTCCTCTCTTCTTCCAGTTGTTCCAGCGGTACTCATCAAGCTACAAGCATTGTACTTGTACATCTGGTTGCTTTTGTGTTTCAGAAAGAGTTTGTAAAAATAGCACTGGTGTCATTGCTACAGTTTTTTGTTTAGACAACATAAATTTATTTGAGTCTGGCTTATTAAAGTGTAAAAGACTATTAAAGTGTTAAGAACTATTAGCAAATCTTAAAAGAGAAAACAATGAAGCTTTTAAAAGGTCTTTTAGAAGAAACGGTCTTTAAGAATTGAATTCTTGAAGAAAACTGTTATTCTTGTCAAGCAGCTTTTGTAAATCGCTCTACATTGCAGCAGAAACGTTAGTACTAGTAAAAAATGCTTTGAAGTGAGTTTTAAACCCCCTATTATCCTTAATTTATTTAATTCATGTGTACAAATGGTAGCATACACAAGTTTTCTGCCGCTATTTAAGAACTAAAATGCTCTTAAGGTTTTTCTTTCGTTCAAGAGAAAACAAAGCTGCAATGAATGGATTCTGGGAACAACAACAACAATAACTGTTGTTGTTTGGTTCACAGAGTTCTTTCAATGTATTGGCATTCCGTGGCGCCACACCGTGTTGCGTTACCTGCGCACTACGCATGCGTTACTTACTGACCCTTATGTTTCACTACAGGGTGCGACAAGGCTCTTGGCATGCAATCAGGGAGAATCTTCGCGCGCCAGATCAAAGGCAGCTCATTTACTAAGAACTGGGCCAACTCAAAACCTGATAACGCACGCCTACACAAAACCGGTGGGTGGTGCGTTGATACGATGAGACATATCCATTCACCGTATCACCTGTATGCTATGAACGACACTTTGGGTATGTATGACGTCACGCTGAACAAGTTGAGAGATTGTTGATGGGGTTGGAGGAGTTATATGTAATACTTAGAAAGGAAAAAGCTGAAAAGGAAGGGAGGTTAAGAGAAACCTAAAGAGTCAAAATGCTTGTATTGGTTATCATCAACATTACCATCCGCATGATAGTTATCATAAACATCACCAGAACAGAGAGTGGGGGCTCGGTTTCTGTTCCTATAAAATAACACGTAAATCGTAATTCGTTTAAAAGTATTAGTTACACTAATGACCAAAGACTGACCTGTACCTTTACTCGATGATTCGTTGTCATTTCGGTAGGATTAGAAGTCGAAGGTTGATCAATTGACCCTTGCAACCTTGCAACCTTAGGCGGTAGAAACTTATCTAACCTCTAACAAGTGGCTGCCGCTCTCTCCCATCGATGATAAGTAATCAGGAGAAAACAAATATGAAATCAAGGGTCAATATCATTTTTTGTTCCTGACCTGAAGTAGATTGTAAGTGATTGACTCGTGCTACCAAATTTTTCATTTGACGACAATAAAACTTGGACTTTTCTATGTGCAATGCGCGTGCTTATGAAACTTGACACTAAAAATGGCAGTATGTAACATCTTCCGAACGCACGTGATGACTTCGAAATTGTTTCGAAACACTTGATTTGACTCCGAAAGCCAAAATACTAAGCAATTTGTAGTCCCGATCTGAACGGCTGTCCACTTTTTTTCTTTTATTTCATCCCTTTTTGATTGTTCTTATCTTGCCGTATCTGATCTGACTGAGCGGACCCTTTATCAGGTGGGGGGCTGCACGTTCACCCGGTGCAACCCGTCCCCCCCCAGACCCTGCGTACACGCCTGTAAACTTTCTTCAGACATTCAATGTTTTTTATACTTTGATTTGGTCATCAGAAATCGATTTTCTATCGGAGAAGATTATCGATGGGTTTGCGACCCAGGGGCATTCGTCAGGTAGTAGGTGGGTTACTGGTTATGTGGTACACTACAGCCTGGATGGATTGTCCTGGAACATAATCAGTGCCAAGCACAGCGGCGACATGCTATCAGAAAAGGTGCTTAGACATATAATGACTGTTTTTAATTTTGAAACATTTTCAGTTTCGTTAGAGAAAGTTGTGCATACTTTACTGTATAGTGCGTGGTTGCTTGCTTTCCATCTTGTTGAACCTAAGTCATTTTTCTTTGAAGCAAGAATTTCCAGTTAAAGAGAACTGAGCTCTAAAATCAACATTTATTTAAATGAAATCATTCAAGGTGTTGAGAACATATCTAAAATTTTCATTCTTTTGAGGCGCTGATTTCCCGAGAAATTCTAGTTTGTATGTGCGTGTTTTGGGTCGTTTGGGGTCATTGAGGGTGGGCACTTATCGACTTGTCAGCGGTAAACGAAGGTAACGTGTGACGTAGGTTGTGGGGAGTGAGCAAGCGCGTGAACAGTTTTTGTTTTCATAAGCTCGCTTATACAGTCAAGAGTGAAAGTTGCAACTTATGTTGTGTGCGATATTGCACTCAAATGATGAATTTTTTCAGTCCGAGTCAATTCTTACCCATATCTGACGTCATAGCCTCACTCTCTCTCTGCTTAACCCCTATTTCTGAGCCGCCGGTACAATGCGGCAAGTAACGTGTTTTAAACTCGATTTTCTGGGAAAGTCAGCGCGATATGAGGAATATTTTTTAATATCGTTTTCACACTCAGTTAAAGATTTTATTTGACAGATGTTGATTTTAGGGTTCAGTTCCCCTTTGACATACTGAGTCACGTGTCAAGCTAATTTTTCATCAAGTTATAAAAGCAACATTTTATACTTATATTTTCTTTCTATATAGAAACTCCTATCGTCTCATTGAAAACAGAACCGTGACTAGGTTGACTCTTAAGTCTTTTCATTTGTACTAGTGAAATAACTACATTGCTTTAGTTTCAATTTTATCAGATAACTTGGTACAATAGTCATTTTCACGTTAACTAGAGGAAGGTCAAGTGGCGAACAAATCTCCTTGTGTTAGCCATCATAAACTCGCTAAATTCACATCACATGTACAGCTCAGTGACGTACAAACAGAACAAAAGTCGCCATTAATGCTAGTGCCACATTCCTTCCTTGACACAAGGACAACTTGTTCGACTCTGTTCGAAAAATGTGAGTTTAAAACGGCCTTTGGTCGTATTGTTTGTCTAGAACGAGTCGTCCTCGAAAAAATCGTCTGAAAAGACGAAAAACAAACAGACGGACAAATTCAATCATACGACTTGCTCGTCCAGAATAGTGTTTGTCTTGTTTTCACACTCGGACGATTTGTCGGTCCTCTAATGTGAAAACGGCTAATGGAATAATCTGAGTCTTGGCTTGCTATGATTAGGCAACCCTGACTTTAGACTTCAGTCAGTATCATAGCCTCAGGTTTTAAAATTCCTAATAGCTAGGTTCAGAGAAATTCCATTTAAGTTTCTGTTCATGTCAGTTCTTTCAAGGCAACTCAAACAACAATGGCGTATTCAAGCATCAGCTGAGCCCGCGAATTCGTGCACGCTTTCTGAGATTCGTGCCCATTACATGGCACCAGTGGATCTGCATGAGAGTAGAAGTGTATGGCTGCGATGGAGGTAAGTAATAAGACGGCGACAGTTTAAAACAATAATGAATACAATTGGAGATTTTTTTGACCAATTGCCGCTGATTGTTTGACTGTTGCCTGTTTACTACCAAATTGCAACTCTTAAACGAGCTGATAGGTTTTTGACCAACCAGTGGCCTGGGGAATTCTGAAAGTTTACTTGACCGGCTTTTGTGGCCATCTGGTGGAATCTTCAGAAAAGGAGTTGCTTAATATACAATCAGTAACAGCCAAGTAGAAAACCTGTTGAAAAAAGTTTGGAAATTTTTATTTCATCAGATCTGATTTTTAGCGAGGTTATATTTGATGAGATAGGGATTCTTGTACTGTATCATGAATGAAAGAATGGATATCGGATGCTGTTTATCTTCTAAAGTCATCAATTTAGCCGGCTTTTGTGGCCATCCGGCGGAATCTTCAGAAAAAGAGTTGCTTAATATACGATCAGTAATAGTCTGGTAGAAAACCTGGTAAAATAAGTTTGGAAATTTTTATTTCATCAGATCTGATTTTTAGCGATGTCATACTTGATGAGATATAGGCATACTTGTAGTGGAGGCAGCGTGGCTCAGTGGTTAGGGTGCCGGATTTGCATGGGGTTGTCCCGGGTTCAAAACCCACTCTGACCACTGACAGGATTTGGCTTCGGTGATCCCAGAGTCAAATCCACCACGCTTTTAAATAGCCAACTGG
>JAOBAT010060196.1:0-25740 GCA_026413305.1 Hydrozoanthus tunicans | reverse complement strand
TAGCTGGCAAGTGGGCTGCGTTGAGGTTTTAGCAGCTTTTGGGCAGCTGCCAAGCCCAGAGTGCCCCATACGGCCGTGAAGATAATGTGGAACGGAGGCAAATTTTATGTAATGTAATAAGTGACAATTTAGAAAATTGCGTTTCACGTTTTCGCGATGACAGCGTTCTGAGGAACGCCAGAAGAGGGATTGGGGTAGAGTTGAACGGAATCCTACAAGTCTTCTCTCAGATCAAAACTAGAAAGGTCTGCCCCATAACACGCTAGACGGATAAGGTTTCAAAATTTCCAACGTTTCAGTCGACTTTCCAGCAGCTTGACAAGAGTTCGTCGGTTGAAATGATTGTTTACCTTACCAGCTTACGTCACCGCCTACATTGTGGTTGTGGTTGTTGCCTTCGGTGCAGCGCTGTCCGGAACAGTGTGGGCTGTTTTCATTTTCGTGAGAAAGTAAGTTCGCACTAAGGTTATGTTATGTTATGTTGTGTTGTGTTGTGTTGTGTTGTGTTGTGTTGTGTTGTGTTGTGTTGTGTTGTGTTGTGCTATGTTATGTTATGTTATGCTATGCTATGTTATGTTATGTTGTGTTATGTTATGTTATGTTATGTTATGTTACGTTATGTCGTGTCGTGTCGTGTCTGTTATTTTTTGTTACGTTACGTTAAGTTGTGTTACGTTACGTTAAGTTGTGTTACGTTACGTTACATTGTGTTACGTTGCGTTACGTTATGTTATGTTATAAACGTTACATTGTGTTATGTTGTGTTATGTTATGTTACGTTACGTTACGTTGTGTTAAGTTATTTTGTGTTTTGTTATGTTGTGTTAAAATCGGCTTTCAAATTTATTAATCTAGCTCTGAGGTTGCTGTTATAGATTTAGTTTTAGATTTAAAAAAGGTGAATATCCTAAGTAAAAGACCAGTCAGAGGGTTAATACCGTAATTATGGCCCAGGTATGAGGAGTCGGGCAAGCCAAATAGGGGATGGAAGGCAGCACTTGGTAAATCAATGTTTTACCACGCAATCACTCAAGCAGGTTCAGTAAACAAATTTCCATTTAACCAGATACCGTGACACTAATGAAGGGTACAAGGGGGCTAAGCCAGACGAGGAGGAAGGAGAAACGGATGAACAGCCAAAGGTACCTCTTAAAGGGGAGAAAGGGTGGGGGGGGGGGGGGGGTTATAACCATAAGGCACTTCAGTTTTGGCGACCAGTTTAATTGATAGTTTGATGGTATCACCGTCCATACCTTGAAATATTGAAAACTCTTGCACTTCCTTACTAGACTGAATATGAATGTTTGCAGTATTTTTGGATGAGTTAAAATTTTAGTTCTAGAGGGGCAAATTTTAGTTTTGAAACAGTTTTTGGTTTTTAGGACTTTAGAGAAGTTTAAAAATTAGCTTTGAAGATAAAAGTTGATAGCAAAACGCCAAACCGTCCTCAAACCAAAGCTGCATTTGCGCAGAAACCTGTTTGGTGACTGTCCTTAATAATTTCCTTCTTCAAATCTCCCTCCCAACTATTTCACTACTCCCAAAAGATTTTTAATTTGGAACTGTAATCCCTCCTTAACGAACAAACAACCATCTGCTGCATGGTAAGCAGTTGAACACTCGATGTGCAAAGGCCCAGTGGGGAGAGAAAATGTTTTGGCGCTACCCTTTGCTCACGAAACGGTTTTTGCAACTTTCGAAACCATCAATGAAAATCATGAAATTAACATTGGCCTCGTAAACTTACTTTGAGAAGCAGTTTTGATAAACAAGCAACTTTTGAAGAGAAATGACTGCCACTTTGCCGGCCTTGGTAAAGAAACTATGAAGAATAGAGTCGTATATGAGTCAATGAGCCGTCTATAAGTAACTTTAATAGCACACTTGTATCAGAAAAGGCTGGTTGGGTAACGAAGCAACGTCAAGTAAACTCAGTTTATCTCATTACCTTTGCAGGTATACTAACCTGAACTGGTTGAACTGGAAATGGAGGAATGAGCAGAATAAATGTTTGAGTTTTATCAGAAGCACTGCAAACAAACTGCACGAGATTAAAGTTCAGTTTGATCAGTACATGCTGTTAACACTTTTAACACCCGCGGAATTAAAGCCAGTTTTGTTGCAAAGCTGGGAAACGAAAAAAAAAACTTTAAATTTTGCAACGCATGATTTTCGAATTCTATTAAAAGGTATCTTTGGCGGTAATTTGTTATCAAGTTGAAGTTTTTAAAACCTTTGAACATATATCTTGAAGTTTTATAACTGTTTATCAAGCAAGATACTTCAACCGGTAATAAATTACCGAAAATAAAACAAAAATTCTTTATCAAATTGTTAGTGAGGCTTTTGACTGAGCCTTCATCATTTGGGGCGTTTAAGCTTGAATAGAATGCATTGCTTGGCTTGTAAATATAAAACCAAACTCAGTTGTAGACAATCAAAAAAGCACGTAGTAATTTCTATAATGAGCCGTGCAAACGGGCCAATACTGAAACATTGAAGGTGAAGAAAGTTGTATACACTATCTGTACTTAATTGACGCATGCAATAGTTGATAAAGAAACTCCCTAAATTCGAGCAAGATGGCGGCTGGATAATTTACCACAATGCCTTGTGGTCCTCACACCGCTTAAATAGAATCAAAGAAAACAATTGGCGAAGTTCTTCCTTGCATGTACCAGAAACACTGTTTATGCCAAAATCGAAGTTTACAGAGTCTCTCTGTGTTTATTTAGTGCCAGTTTTAGATTTTTGTACGCTAGGAATTGTGGGTAAATAAGCAGCTCGCCATCTTTTTAGGCGGTCAAGTAATAAACTCGGTCCCAGGTATTCAATTGTCTTTTCTAGTGCATGCCGCTACAAGCGTTAACTCTTTAACAAAAACAACGATCAACCATTCTAACAACCAATGAAACGTCATAAAACCACTTTTATTGTTTTTGTCATCTGTGTCTTCATTCTAGTTTATCATTTTGTTACTCTATTTACCATCGCTTCCGCTATGGGAGATAGATATTTTGTATATCTTTTAAAGATAAAAGATCAACTAAATCTGAATACATCTATACTTTGTAGTTTTGTGGTTTTGAAAAGCATATCAACAAAACAGTTGCGAAAACATATTTTTTAACAGTGCATTGGAATAAATGCAATAACGTCACCTTTCAAAGCTTTCAATCAATGATAATGTAGTCTCAAGATGAAATTAGTTCAAATCTAATACTTTTTTCAAAACTCACATTTATAGATTTATGTTTCTGTATAACTTAAAATACGCCAACAACCGCGTACACTTTGTGAAAGGTGGCCGGGTTAACTTTAACATTGGTTTAATCCAGAATTCGAGAGAAATTTAAAGTTCTTATAAAAACTGTTTAAATTTTCCACGGCAAAAAATTGTCAACATGCACCAACATTACAGCTCAAATTAATCTCGTTAAGGCTGGAAACAAGAACATTGGTCAAAAGTTTAACCCCTATGGCTTAGTGCTGCATAATTATGAGCCTTTGAACAACTGCAGCTGGGCCCTGATTGTCGGCCTAACTACTGTTGCTCGATGTGTTACTTCCCTATGATAATTAACCTTAGTATGTAAATCCCTGAACAGTTTCGGTTATACCAAGGCTGTTTTATTCCGGTAAATGCTGTCAGTCTGGTTTATCCGCAACTCTCTAAATGGCGACACTGTTAGGAATCCTCTCCGGAAGAAGGTAGATGTAGGGCCATTCTAGTGACTCGTTACGTAGTTTGATGGAATAGGAGACCTGTTTCAGCTGCTCTTGAAAGTCGGAAATAGCTTTGAGTGCTTTTGGGTTCACAAATAAACCGTCAGAGTAGTCGCCAAGATATTTCTGTATCGGAAACAGTCAGCTTGGTTTTTGTAAAGTGTATACGTATGAAAAAGAATTGAGGGATGTGGCTGAGAAGATAACAGTCACAAGTTCTGTGCATGCGTGCTTAAGGTTAGTTACAACAATTAGTTGTGGAACTCATAAAACTTTAAGCTATAAACGGCCGTTGCCTCTTTGGTGGTCCTAGCCCGTGTGAAAGTTTTAGCCCAGCGTCGATAAAATTTGGTAGGGAAAAGCATTTACACTGTCTTACAAAATTTGTCCTAGCCGTACTCTGTTCGTGACACTTGTTCCATCTTTTTCCGAGCCGTGCTAGTAGTTTAAACAGGCCTCGGGCACACTTCATTTCAAAAGTAGACAAAGGGGGTAACTCCCGCCACCTATGTGGCCTAAGTGCCAACAATTATTGGCTTCAAGCTGCCATAAGAACACAAGTGGTGTGTGATTTTGAACAAACATTTTGAACCGAATGCAAGCATGGATTAATGACGGTCAAGGAACAACAAGGGTAGTTAATGAATAACATGGATCCTTTAGGAACAGCAAGGGTTGTTAATAAAAAAGGAAAGCTAATGAACAATGAGGGTGGTTTATAACCAACAAGGGAACTGAGTAACGAGCTGGAAATCGGTTGGATACAAACAAGATCCTACCTTATCTTCTGAGAAGCAAGGTGAAGATGTAAAAGACAAACAAGAACCTACCTCATCTTCTGAGAAGCGAGGTGAAGATGTAAGAGACAAACAAGAACCTACCTCATCTTCTGAGAAGCGAGGAAAAGATGTAAAAGACAAACAAGAACCTACCTCATTTTCTGGGAAGCGAGGTGAAGATGTAAGAGACAAACAAAAACCTACCTCATTTTCTGAGAAGCGAGGTGAAGATGTAAAACACAAACAAGAACCTACCTCATCTTCTGAGAAGAGAGTTGAAGGTATAAAACACAAACAAGAACCTACCTCATCTTCTGAGAAGAGAGTTGAAGATGTAAAACACAAACAAGAACCTACCTCATCTTCTGAGAAGCGAGGTGAAGATGTAAAATATAAACAAGAACCTACCTCATCCTCTGAGAAGCGAGTCAGGGTGTGCATCAGGCCAATATGCCAACACGTCTGCCATTTATTAGGTAACGTGGCCATGATTCGTGCCATGTTGGTTTCCCCTTTCTTTGCTGGTGGTGGGAGCTGCATTGTCGGCGGAGCGTTGGGAATGAATGCATAGGCTTCTAGCTGACCGAAGTTCACTGCAGCGTGCTGACTTGAGCATGTGAATATTACGCATGTCAACAAATGGACGAGCTGATCACGTGAGCCAAGGCCTGCTGGAAACTGGTGATCAACATGACCAGTTGTTGGAGTAAAACCGTTGCCGTGGATATCCTTAACCCATGCTTGCAGCTCGATGTCGCCCCTAACGTCTTCGTCCGACATGTAGAATACTTCCACAACATCTCGGACAAAATTTGAGGTAGTTTCCCATAACAATAATGCATCGTCCCTGACAAAAGAGTAGTTATATCAAAACTGGTTTCAAGCGAATCACGACTTTGAACAACAAAGACTAATTTTTAATTCATATAACTTATAGTGAATGACCTCTTTGGTTCTAAGTTTAATGAAAAATGGATAAAAGTTAACATTAAAAAAATAGTAATAATAATAACAACAATGGCACGAATGATAATATATGGTGACAATGATAGTTACAGCTAGCTAAATCCTTTCTCGATCCTAATGACCTATTAGGTCGGTGTTTATTTCCGATTTCTGTACTGCTAAGCGGTTTAAAATATTTGACAGGACACTAATCTATTGTATGCAGGCTAGCCCCGAGCTGAAGCAGATTCTCGTTTATACAGCTGAGTTAAATCGAAAAAGCATCAAGAAAACAACACACAGTGGCATACGACCCTTGCATTGGGTTACGAGTCAAACACCTTATTTTCTCAGCCACTATGCCATGAGTTTCAGTACGGTGGCAAAGCTTCCAAGAAAAAGCTCAGGTTGAATGTGATGGTCAGGATAAAATTAAAGCAGCATAACAAGAAACGAGAAAACTGTACCTGTAATAAAAATTTGGCAACTTTTCTTTATCCAACAGTCCTCTTCTCTCCAGATCACGAGGAATGTCCATCATATCCCAGGTGAACTCCTTGTAGAATTTCTCAATGATTTCCATGTGACCTCCTCCTCCAATGCTGAGGGTCACGTCCGAGATCCCATTTTTACTAATCAGCTCGTTACGGCCCAAGGTGTTGATAGCCATTACTGACTTGATGTGCGGAAAGAGTAGTTTAAACACTGGGTGGATGGATGGAAGGTCTCGCCAAGCGGCCACAGCAAAGCACTCGATGACAAGATGGGTTCTCAGAAGGTGAGATATCATCTACAAGTACAAGCAATCGACGTGATAATTACAATCGAGACAAGCAAAACATATAGCATAGAAGTCGACACTGTGTTACTAAAACTCAAAGTTTGCCCCAAGATTTGTGCATAACATACTTGGTGAATCTGCAAGTCAGCAGCTTTCACCCACATCTTGGCAAAAAGCCAGTCAAGGTTTGCATCGTTGGGCGTCCATATTGGATTGTTCGGGCTGCTTTGTTGATATAGCTGGATAGCAATGGGTACCAGGTCCCTAGAACTCTTCACGTATAGCAGCACTAACGGCTCAGTGACGTAACGGGCCTTGTCTGTTCCGTGTCCATTCCGCCGGATGCCCTCCAAGAGCGAGTAGCTAGCTATGTAGACATGACCAGCCTTAGAGTGGAGAAAACATGAGCAAAAAAAATGATTAGGTTGTTCTTTAACCGTATTTTTTTTGCCATGCTGTAGCAGCTAAAGTTTCCAAAGAGTACTTTCCTATGCACGTTGAGAGATCTCTAGAGATCCCTGTTCCAGTTAAACAGACAGAGGCAGGACAGGTATTACGAAAAAAATATTTCTAAGACAAATGCAAAATCGTTTGTCTCATAAGTCATACTTTCATTTCTTGCTGCAATGTGACTCCACGATCTAAAAGGTTTTCAACCATGTCTTGTGTTACTGGAAATCCTGTTGGCAACTCATTACACTTCTCGATCATCATGGGGTTAATTCCATTCAGGTACTGCATTCCAAAAACACGGTCTTCTGCCCAACTATCTTCCCCTGCATACTTTGGGTTATCTTTCACGCACCAATCTAAACAAAATAAATACTATTTTAACTTAATATCTGATTGAAGACTTCTGACTGTCTGTAGAACTTAACTTGATTGTAACGTTCCTAATACGTTTTTTCTCAACCAGGCAAGAGTTGAAGCAAAAACAATACAATTACTATACATATATGCTTAATAATGTGTGTTTGTTTTTTTCGCATTTCTGGCAGACCAGAACCATGATTGGTTAAATGTGTTTAACCTCTTGAATCTTTCACTGATTCTATGTTAATGTTTTGTAGCTTGTTGTCCACCGCCTTGAGTTTATGTAATGTTTTTTCTTTTCTTTTGCTATTTGCATTGAAGTAAAACAAACTCGAGTGAGAGTTACTCATTGCATGCTTGAACGGAGTGCTGAGTTTGAGAGAACCTACAAATTCCAAACAAAACCGACAGACACCGCAGCAAAAACTGTTTTGATAAGAAACTTGTTACTGATCTCAGCTAATACCGGCATAAGAGCTTTGAGAACATGAAGAATTGCTCATTCAAATTTTATGTTACCTGTGTACATCTTCTTAAATTCATCAACACTGTCCCAGTTGTCCGTAAGAGTTGACAAGTATACTAGACCAAGGTTCACTACGGCGTTTAATCGGCCAGCATTAAACGACCTCTTAGCAGGGTGGGAGAACTGTGAATTTCGAGGGATATCATCGTGCGCTTTGGCGTCTATAGAGCCGGGAAAATGAGGCATAATATCTTTGTTGTTCCACTTGTATTCTTTTTGGCGTTCTTCTACCTGCAGCTGGCGCTGGAATCGGACAACTTCGGGTTGTTCTTGTTGCGGCAAAGATGCTAAAACCAATTGAGATTGATAAGCAAGTTGTCCTATATGCTGGGGCTGGACGCTGGGGCTGGACGCTTGGGCTTAGTAACTCGAATTCGCCGCCAACTAGAAGCAAAGCTAACTTCCCTTGGATTTGCTTCAAATACCCTATAACTCGAAACCCCGATAATTCAAACTCTCTCAAACTAGAATTCTCCGACAACCCCTTCAGCTCGAAACCCGAAATTTTGAAGTAATTTCGACAATTCGAGTTACTGGGACTCAACTGTATATCCCACAAGCAAATGGCTTACGCCTCAATGACGGAAATGAAAAACAATAAAAACAACTGAAGTTACAAAGTGCTACCTGAACCTTCAAACACAGTCAGCTCTTTCTGTAACCAGCTGTAACAAGGGAACACATACGGTTTTTGCCTGCCGTCTTTGAGTATCGTTATTCTTGTTACAAACCAATCAGAATCCATGCACACAAAACTCTTGGAGTTGTTATGAAGATGGATGAAATAGACGTCGCCAATATCCATAGCTTCAAACCTATACTCAACTAAACGGCCTTGTTCTGAATCGATGTGAAGAGACTTGTTTAGAACCAAAGAATCTGTGCGACCCTTTGAGCCTATGCGAAAAGAAAAAAACACTCTAAAAACCTCGAGCGGGCAGAAAAATCAGCTGTTACCAAAGAAGAAAGAAAACTTAGTCAAACCATAGTTAATATATTGACTGGTTAGGAAAGCCGGCAAACCTCAAAAGGGAAATACAAAGAATGTACAAAGGTGCTTTGTTTCATGTTGAACGAACCGCGACCCTGCACATTCTTTGTTTCAGGTGTTAGTGAGAATGTTTTGATTGGTTATTTGTTGATTTGCATTTCAAAAGCTTTTGTGTTTTCTGCACGTTTTGTGCAGGGTCAAGACCAGAAAACAAAAGAAATTGTAAACAAAGACATACAACAATGGTCTCCTAACCAGTCCGTATATATTAACTATGGTCAAACTAAAGCTGTAAGACTACAGTCACGACCTAACATAGCAAAACATTTTGAATAGACTTGTTCCTCGTAAAGTGTAGTAAGATAATTCCAAGTGAAAATGCTGCGGTAAGTGTGTGGCAGAACGGGGAGGCTGAAGTAAGGATCACGGGTAAAAGGTTCTTGTTATAAGAAGTGGCGTAGTGAGGATGCTGTTTCAAGATTTCTCGAGTTGTAGTGATGGATTCCGAAATGAGAATGTTTTCGTAAAGATCGTGATATAGGGATGCTGTATAATGAGGGAATCCGGAGAGAGGATTCTGCACTAAGGGACGGCGTAGTAAGATTGTTATTGTAGGGATCGCAGAGTTAGAATGCTACAGTAAAGGGTGACGGTGTATAGGGGATCAAGAGTGATGACGAGGTGGTTAGGCGTACCAAAGTGAGGATTTACTGCAAAAGATCACGAAGTGATGACGGTGCAATAAGAGACGACAGCGTAAGGACGCTGTAACAAAAATCATGTAGTCAGGATGTTGTTTTAAGGAATCCTGCAGCTGTTGCAGGGAATCGGGAGTGACGATACTAAGGTTAGGCATACCAAGGAAAGGATGCTGTAGAAAGGGATCCTGGAGCTGTGGCAGGGAATCCGGAGTGATGGTACTAAGGTTAGGCATTAGCTTCATTTACCTGTAAGTGTAATAGATATTTGGATTTTCCCTGGGTTGCTTGTCTTTTCTTTTTCGACCTGGACATGATAAAGAGCAACGTCCTCTGGTTTTTTCTCAGCAACAACCAACTTTTTCATCGACTGTGATTTCTTATAAGCCTCCCTCCTAATATATGGAATACACCTGAAATCGTGAACAGACTCTGGTGGCCCTACAAAACTAAGAGATGGTGGTAGATTACCAATGTTGAACTTCGTGCGCTCAATCACATTCGGTGGTAGCATTGTTGTTATCGTTACATCAGCCAGGTCAATCCACGGATGAGTACTCTCGTCCCAGTGCCTGCCGCAGTGCAGCACGTGTGGACGGTCACGTGAACTGACAAGGTGTAACTGAAGCTGAAGCTTGTAGTGGATCTCGCCTTTTGACAGACGTTCGGCAAATTCTTCGCGAAGATAATGTTTGGAGCGTTTTTCCTCAGGGTATCGCTCACGTTCCCTATCAGAAAAAAAATTAACGTTCAGAGTAGGAATTTAAAAAATCCACTTCAGTTCAGTTTCAGTTTATTCTTCACTACATGAAGTCACAGATGATTAAACAATGTCAAAGATGAAATTGAAAAGAAGTCATACATGTGGCGAAGAGGATCATCAAGAAATTTATACGAGATGGCCCTCCTTAAAAATAAAAAGCAACAACTACTACCTACTTTTTATCTACCAAAACGGCTTTTTGGTTACTTTTGAAAACACAGACCACGTTTTTTAAGCCTGCAAGTTTCATTTTGGAGCTGTTCTTTCCAAATATCCAAATATTAATGATCCCGATACCGGACAACAAAACTTCTTGAAATTCGAAGCGTATAAACGTATACCCTAAAATTAAAGACTGTCTTTTTACTTGTCATTTGAGAAAGATTGAGAAAGCCAAGAAATCATTTGCATTTCCTGAATAGTATATTACCTTTTTGAAAAACTTTAAAATTTTAGATTTCAAGGCGCAAAACACCGCAGCTGAAATTCGCAATTTAACGTCAGTGGCCTCCCGTCTTCACCGAGAACGAGCACTCCGCTCGTGTGCTTAAAGACACACACAACTTGCACGTGGCCACATTGATAAACGTGCCCAGCATGCGCGAGTAAACTTTGTGTAAAACGTTTGCAAACCGGTTGAACAATACTATACATGTGCGGCCCGTGTATTTGTGGGTAATGCCTACAAATTGTTTTCTCGGATAAGGACGTTAAACCGTAGGTCCCGGGTGGCAGACCTCGAAGGGGACCTCGAGTCCTATTGCCTGTTCTCCCGTGACTCCTTGAGTCAAAAATGTCATAAGAAAGTAAGAAAGAAAGAAAGACGCGCACAACTTACACGTGGCCTCATTGATACACGTGCCCAGCATGCGCGAGTAAACTTTGCGTAAAACGTTTGCAAACCGGCTGAACAATACTATACGTGTGCGGCCTGTGTATTTGTGTGTAATACCTAAAAATTGTTTAAAGGCGGTATAGATGCACTTGCCACATTTTCCTTTGTTCTTGCTCGGTCAAAAGTCCAGTCTCCTTGCGACCTTCAGCGTTAATCAAACGGAATTTGACATATCTTGCAGTTCCGTCCTTGGCCTTGTAGTCGAGAGGAACCTGGGAATAATACACCTGATCTGTGTAGGAGTCTGGAGCTCTCCGAAGCCCGTCCATGTTAGTGAAGAGACTAAAAGAAAAGATATGTCATCTAACCACGGTTTTTCACGTGATGACTTTGACAAATTTGATTTAAAATCTTCAACCTAACACGTTAAAAAGTGTATGTAAAAGTGCTCCAAATCTATAAACAAACACTTTTAAGAGTCTTAGTGTTGCTAACAGCACTTTTGCTGCCAATGAACAATTGTTTTTTAAGTGCGCATAATTTACTAGCAACACGTGTGCTCTTTTTGAGAATTGGAGCATATTTTGAAATTGCATAGGAGCTGCTGAAGGGCTTTGTTTAAACTACATGTTTGATGACATCACATGCTCATGAATTTAATAAACGTCGGTCTAAGGACCTCTCGGTCCCACACCACATATGAGACTAGGTTGTGTAGCGAATGACAGCTTACTTACTGATCTGGACTGAGAAGAACATAATCCTTGAAGTTTCCTCCGCCAAATCCTGAATAGATGGGATCCCAAATCGTTTTCACATCCCACAAAGCTGCTCCTCGTCCTGTTGACATTAAAACGTCAAATGGGGACTCATCATCAGTGTCATCAAATTTCAACGCGGCACCTCTGAAGTCCGATGTTGCGTCATCATCATACAACAAGTTGGCATGGCGCAGTCGAACAGGGAACGTTTTGCCGGGAACAAAAAACTCGTGTTCAGGAAACTGGGGATGGCTGACGATTGTTACTTTTCCAATTGCTCCAAAGCCAAAGGGATGCGTTGCTCTTTTTCCCGTTCTAAATGCTTGCAGTCCAAACAGGTGCTTAAGCTCAAACACGTTGAGTTTATACCTGGCTTGGCTGAAGACTCCCGGAGCGGGTGGATCCTGAGTATCAAATGAGTATAAGGTTCTGTTGACGTTCTTTCACGGGAGACTGTGGGTAGCCTATGCTACTTAATAGGGATCCATTGGCTAAGATGAGGTCTTAGGCGATGGCTTATAAATAAATTACCATTGTATGTAAATTAATAGCGTACACAGCTGTTGTTTTAAGCATTTACCGCTGCCTGGTTGCCTAGTTGGTAAGTTGTGGGAAGCTCAGGTTCGATTCTCACTCACTCGTATGATAACTGTGGAGAAGGTGCTGCCTTTACTACAATATCTTTAGACGGTAAGACCTTCTCGTTTTTTTGGATAAGAACGTTAAGTCGTAGCCCCCCCCCCCCGGGGGGGGGGGGGGCTCGTTTCTCCCGTAAATCTATGATCAGTTGATCCAAAAATCTCAAAACACGTAAATACGACTTCTTCTACCTATTTAAAAGTCTACGCCAGCTGTTATTCAGCTTCGTTTCTGTTGAGCCTTCCAACATCTTTTGAAAGTTAAGAAACTTTTTGTTTTGAAGAATCTACCTCGATTTCTGTCGTTATGCAAATGAAGGACTTTTCGCTTTAACTAAACTGAAAGAAAAGTAACACAGGGTAGACTACAAGAATAAACCTTCGTTGTTTGAGAATGGATTAAGTTAATTTTTCTTGATTTACCTTGTTTGCTTCTTCCATTTTTTCATTGTAGTAATCCTCTCCCTTCCACTCCTTGTAAAGTTCGTGAGCGAGGTTTTCCCCTGAAGTTATTCAGTTAATAAATCCTTTAATGTAACAAGTCCTGCAGCAAGATTGTTATTGTGTGTGGATATATGTATGTATGACGTTTGCTGATCGAATTATCCACTGAAAGTGCTCAATACAGTGGGAAAAAGCGACTATTTAGTCTCAAAAAGCCTGTTTCATTGATCATGTGACTTAACTAAATATGTATCGGTAGGTATGTGTCGGTACGTATGTGGGTAAGTAGATACGTAGGTAGGTAGGTATGTAGGTCGGTATGAAGGTAGGTAGGTGGGTATGTAGGTAGATAGATTGGTAGATAGGTATGTAGGAGAATAGGTAGGTATGTATGTATGTAGGCAAGTAGGTAGGTAGGCAGGTAGGTAGGTAAGCAGGTAGGCAGGCAGGTAGGTAGGTAAGCAGGTAGGTAGGCTGGTATGTAGGTAGGTAAGCAGGTAGGTAAGCAGGTAGGTAAGCAGGTAGGTAGGCAGGTAGGTAAGCAGGTAGGTAGGCAGGTAGGTAGGTAGGCAGATAGGTAGGTAAGCAGGTAGGTAGTTAAGTAGGTAAGCAGGTAAGTAGGCAGGTAATGTAGGTAGGTAATTAGGTTGATGGTTTGCTAGGTTCGTGGTACTGGTCAAGAGAAAGTAAAGATCGATCGACTTACATTCGGCCATTGTCGGGCTGATGGTAGCGAAGGATGAAGTTAGTTTAGTTTAATCTTGCTCTCAAAGCTGCCGAGTTTAAAAAAATGTTAGAAAAACAAATAAATGAGTAAGAAAGAGTACCAGTGTTTATTTTTACTCTTTTTTTGATTGATAAGGTTGGGCTTTGAAACCCTCTAAACCTGTACGTATATTACTGGAAATACGTACATGAATTTTCAAACCACTGCTTGTCTTAATTTTGCCTTTTTGTTGAGATTCAGTTTGGCGAACTATTCTGTTAAGTTAAAGCATGAGAAAAACACTTTTGTCTTCCGGAGATTCGTAACCAAGGCAACCGCTGACGAAACGTTTTGGTGTGTGCATGTACATGTTTGTTTTAAACCATTTTTATTGTCATCATCTTTCTTTCCTGCCTGCCATCGTAGCGGTCAATACAATTTGTGCCCCCGGTTAATTAATTGGCTTGTACGAATGAAAAAAAAATTAGACATCCAAAATTAAGAAATATATTAATATAAGAACATTTGAGGCTGAAGTCCCCAAACATTTGAGGACATTAAGCCTCAACTGCCAAAAATTTAGACGATCTTAAAAAAAGGAGTGTGAGCTTTGATCAATATATGGTAGGAGCACTACAAGATCTCTTTACAAAACAAACATCCACGCGGATTTGATAAATGACATTATTAACACAACCGTATCGTTTGCCCCAAATGTACCTCATTTTCTGTCTAATAACCCTTAGTAGCATTTTTAGAACATGCGAGGCTGAAATTATAGAAAAAATGAAGAACATTCATGTTTAGCCCCTCAAAACATATTGAACGCTCAGCCTTTCATTCTTTAGTGCCAAGAATATCGTTAGAGCAGCTCTTTAATGTTAGTCTCGGTGAATAGTGGCCGCTTTTAGAATATACATCTCGACTTCTGAAAATAATTGTTAAATATGACTCGCTATGCAATATTGATACTCGTAGCTTGCAGAAGAAGGCAACACACACTGAACATTGAAATCATTGAATTTTTTTAATAGTACTGCTGGCTTTTAATCGTATTGACCGTGCCATTTGATGTTGCACGGATACTGTACAGCCTGATAGGAATCTGTACATTGACTCAACTCATCAGTGAATGGCATGCTTTTCTTTTGTCTACCTTCAAATTAGCTACTAGTACTAGCTTCGTTTAAGAACACCTACTTTTAACGAAGCTGTTTTATATTGTCACACAATGAAAAAGCAGTGTATAGGTAGCCTCCTCCGAGGGAGCGACTGGTTAGGAGCGATACAGAATTGAAACGTCTGCGAGGAGGCTAGTGTATAGGCGGATCACCATTGCAAACATTTGCCTAATTTACATAAATCAAACTTCAACATTGACACAAAGTGAATCCACAATTCGATAGAGTATCGTAAAGTGAATAATCGTTGAAAGTTTTAGCTCGCTACATAGGATACTGTGAGAGGAACAGACTTCCAAAGTTGTTAAATTACAAATGGCTGAAGGGCAAGAGAGAGTTGTGTAGATTTAAAAGGCTTATTTCTCCTAAAGTATCCAATGTATCAAGCTTAAACTTTGACTGATTACTAACTGCGAATTTTCGACTTATTTTGTTTGAACGTTCAAGTTGGATTAAGCCTTTATTATGAAACAACAAAATCCACCAATAAAATTTTACTCTATACGCACCATTAGGCATTAATAACAGGTAACAACAAGAAACACACTGACTGAGCATTAAAAACGGAGAGAATTGGATTTTTTTTACTAATGAGTGAAATGTTTGTACTTGGTAATTCATAAATTAACGGCGACGATTTAAGCTATTATTTTTGTCAGTCTCATTTCAAATTAGCCATACAAGCTACGCTTTGGGTAGCATTTAACGCAAGAGTGTGAGTATTTTACAAGAACATTTGCCGGACGATTTTTTCTGTTTTACTCTAGCCTCTAGCTTCTTTTTATCAAATATCGAACTGCTCGTATCTTCTAAAATACACGATCGTATTGTTCATCAAAAGCTTTTTAAGATTATTTGAGGCTAAAATCCCCCAAAATATTTCAGGACATTCAGCCGCCTCGGCCTAAGAAAAAGACGTTCTTACAAAAAGAGGGTACTAGTGCAATCAAATACTTAACCGCGCCATGTTGCTTACCTTTATGTCTTCTGTTTACTGTTGCGACATTCTTCATGCGTTTTGTTCACAGTGTTGAGAAACTCGCTAAGCAATTTGTAATTGTATAAACCGCCTTTCCTTTCATGACTGCCATAGTCAGCCCCTCTATACGCCCTGTCAGTTGTAAGTGCTTTTCAAGGTCTAAAATAATCATGCAATTTAAGTACTTTATTCAAAAAAATAAATTTCAATTGTTATCAATGAATCTTCCATTATTCCTTGATTGGCCGATGGCTTTAGATAATGGCTTCATTTTATGTGTGTCGAAGGTGTTCCAGTGCATTTCAAAAGGTTTGTGTTGTAAGGTAATTATGGATATCTTGCGCCTCATTACGTCTAGTTTTTACCTCGCGTTTCTCATTGGCTTATTTTTTAAGGTTATACGTGTAGCAACAATCCCGCTCGCCAAGTAGTGCAAAAAAAAAAAAAAACATCGCCAGATCTTCACCATTGTCAAAGAGTAAAATTTTCATATAAGATTTTGCAAACTTTTCTTATGTATACGTATTTAATGGCAGTTTTCGATTTTTGTGGGTAATTAAGCAGGTCGCCATTTCAAGGCGGTCAAGTAATACACTCCGTCCCAGATATTCAATTGTCTTTCTTAGTGCATGCCGCTACAAGCGTTTACGATAAGATTTAGCAAACTTTTCTTATATATCTGATTGAATAGGGAACTAGTAACAAAGAGATAGGACTTGAAAAGACTTTTTATTAACATGTGCTTACGTGTACTTTCGTTCGACCAAATAAAAGAGACTAAGATTTCTCACAGCCAAAAATGCAACGCGGCTTGCTCTTCTATTCTTTGCTTCATAAATTCTACCCTAGAATGGAAGAATTTATGAAGCAAAGAATAGAAGAAATTGTATACGCTTCAGAGGAATTGCTCTTTTGCACCAAGTTTGACTGATGCCCGTATGGCTTTTTGATCGGGTTCGTCATTTAGTTCCTGGAGTTCAGAAATGGCAATGGTCGTCTTTACTGCCAAAACAACACCGCCTCCCTCAGAGGATGAGCGATCTTTGCGGACTACAGTATAGTCAGGTGGAAAGCAGGAATAAGTTGGTGTATCCTGATTTAGTTTCGATTCGCAGCCAAATATAATATCAGGTTTGTAACTCTCAAACCCATTTGTTTTGAAGAAAATTTTCTAACTAAGCTGGCAGTAACCATTGAGCACTCTGATATGACCGTGGAACTCATCTTCACACGTGTAAATATGGTTATTTCGGCAGGTTGCATTGGAGGCACACTATAATAGCTCTTTCAATCCGAAAAAAGATTTTCTCATTTTGTAACAGAGGTAAAAAGAATTTTGAACTACTTCTAGTTGAAATAGTAGAAAATTGGATATCAGTTTACGGCAGCCCAGCGTTTTGGCGCTGCACTTCGAAGAAATCAGCTCAAACTCCGTCAGATCGTACATATGAACCACAAGACGACATGGTGAGTTCTTAATGTTGAACTTTGTTATGAGTTAGAGCAAAAAAATCCGGACTTTGGATCCCCCATAAATTCTCTAGTAAATCTACATGAATTTTGAGCTGCAGCTGAAGAAACTCGTACGAAGTTTTCTTCAATAAAAACCTTCGTTATGAGAACGCTGAGACAGACGCCAACCAATTGCCTGATGACTACTGAGTAAAATATACTACAAGTGCACTCAACTCTTTACTCATTTTTACCTAAGCATGATTGAAAATGCAAAAAAATGAATATACTTTGCTTTTTGTAACTTATGATATTAGAGACATTTCCACGAATTAAATTCAGTCTCTAAACTTGCAAACTTCCCAGCTGGATGGCATTACTGGGATCCCCCTAGTTTTATATGATCTAACTTGAAGTATACTTTGCCATTCCCATCAACCAAATCAGTCGTGACCAGTGGGTTTGGTAAATTGTCCTACTTGTCACTGAACCAGACTGGGACCTACAGACTACTAAAGTAGAATGGTAATGTTTTTGCTGGCTTATATGTAGGTATTTGAACCATGTTTCTGAATTCCTCACAATGTTGTCAGTTTATGCATGGTTTTTAAAACTTATCAGGTATAATTATTTCTAGTGCTAATTAGTCATTTTAAGCATAACATTTAGAAAGCTTCACTGGGTTGGCAAATCATTCAAAGTGCAAGTCTAGTCTTCTCTCAAGTGTATGACATTGGATACATTATACACTATTTACAGTATAATATCTTAACAACTTGAAGGTTTACTTGATCCTCCAATAAAAATCAGTGATCACATTTTTAGAATGCCAGCTTCTTTACTAACAGATACACATGACTATCTAGTTCCATGCCGTGGAGGTTGTTTGCATCTCCTTGCAATCTCATCAGGAGGCCGCCATAAGACACATATGCGGCTCTGTATGGAGAAAATTTGAATTAGTTTATTTCTTAAAAAATAACAATTGTAAATCATAAAAAGCTAAGGCCAAATCTTTTCTTGAGCCTAAGTGGCAAATAGGGCTGGAGCTTATCTCTGGTTCCTCAGTGTTAAGTTTTTTACTCCTAGAAAGGCCCACCAGGTCTAGCAATTGGTTAATGACAGTCATAAGTACTGCGTAACAAACAACAGGTCTCAACTTTAAAGAAAATTAATATTTTTTTGTTGTGTAAGGTGTAACCAAAATTATTTTTTAGTCATCATTCAAAAGTTTAGGTTGCCCTAACAGTTGAGTTCAACCATTCTTAGAAAAATGGATTACTCTTGAGAATGAAAAGGAAGGCAATGAATTGGTAGTGGATAGAAAATAATGCTGCCTCGTATGGATGAAAGTTACTGCTAGTCAGATTATGGGACAGTCTCTGGGGTATTTTATCAGAGCAAGTTTATATTAGTGAGATTTTTCTGAGAGAGTCATTGTAGTTCTGTAGCTCACCCTAATTTTTACTTACTATATACATTAGCAAATTTATGGTGAAAACAAATGGGACAACTGTGGGCCTGAACCATGATACTGCACAATGTTGTTGTGTATTATTGGGACATGAGAGAATAATTTATCATGAAATATATTTTATTTTAATATATGATCAAAAATAACACTGTCTTTCTTAGTTAATGAGCCAGCCAAAAGGATAAATATTAACTCAACATGAAGCCCATGAAAATACACTGTGACATATATGGCTTCTTCTTTGATAAGGCTGATAAGCTATAGATCTAGTCACTCAACCTTTTGTCAGGGGTCCTTAAAACATCCCATGACATTTACCCAACACAGAGTATTGATGTGAAGGTTGTAGTAAACCTCAACTAATGATATTCGGTGATGGAAAGATTATAAAGGAAAATAAAAATAAATTTTAAAAAATTTGCCCATTGTTTATACTTACAATCTTGTTGGCATGTCAACTGATCCTTCGTCGCCCTCAATCCTGTACACTTTACCATACATGACATACTCAAACTGGTCAGCGCGTGAAGGCATCTGGTCATTTGGATTAAATTCACCATCATCCGGAGTACCATCTTCTTTCAATGTATTAGCCAAAACAAGTCGAAACTTTTCTCCCAGTTCTACTGGGTAAACTTGTGTGTTTACATCAAGTATTAAGTCCATTTTGAAACTCTCACTTTCACAATGAAGCCTTGAAACTGAGAACCGTGAAGAAAAACATTAAGTTATATAAAAGATCTGGCAAACTGACCAGGATATACTTGTTAAATCTCGCTGTAGTTTATGCAGTAAACAATCAGCAAATTATGCATTCCTGACCAGTGTAAGTGTTCATGACGTTAACATGTTTGCTATCAGAAGACTAACATTATCATTATATCAAGCAAAAAAAATTGAGAATACTAACATTATCAAGCATCCAAACTGTCAGTTTTCATGACAAATACTGGAATAACCAAAAGTATTAATCACCTTATAATTAAAATTACGACATATATATAACACATCTAAGGTGCCCCTTGATCTTGACATAATATACATATCTCTTTAACATATGTATGCATGATGCAAATATGCACACTTTGTATGGGTTAAAGAACTTTTGTTTTCTGTTTGTCAGTGTTGCTGAACTACATCTATGGTCACTATCAAGCGAAACAGATTAAACAATAGCTGAGAACTGTGCGATCTTTTTTTCTTCATTTCCTATTT
Organism: Hydrozoanthus tunicans; assembly: GCA_026413305.1. NCBI lineage: Eukaryota > Metazoa > Cnidaria > Anthozoa > Zoantharia > Hydrozoanthidae > Hydrozoanthus > Hydrozoanthus tunicans. Next base: position 6,033 of record JAOBAT010060196.1, on the reverse strand, counting down.
ATATAAACTTTGTTAATCGTGCTCTGTGGGCTACTGTAAAGAATAATAAGCCTATAACTCAAAAAGAATTCATCTGGGTACGGTATGACGACGATTTTCGAGCCATCATTGAAGGTTGGGCGATCTCGCATACTCTAAATTCAACTCACCTCTGTCGAACTTTTTTCCCTCTGGATCGATGTCTTTGACGTCAAAGATATCTTCAAACAGTACACCCGCCATCTTGGACACAACAACACGTGCGTGCAGCCTCGTTTCTAAACAGTCACGGAGGAACATTCTCGGGGGACGGGTAGAACATATCTTTTTATCTTAAATAGAATAGCTATTTATTGACACTCACAAATTGTCAAACTGTAAAATTTAGATAATTCGGAGTAAAAAAACGTTGTTTTTAGTACTACTGCATGTAACAGAAGTTTTATTCAATATATTTTTACAAGAACAAAGTTATCCCCAGTACCCCCCAGACAGTCTTGCTAGGCTTGACCCAGTCTTTTTCGGTCCTTCTACAAAGAAGCAAAATGGCGGACGAAGAGGACAGTTCAGGAAAATCACATAGAAAACGGCAAGCAGGACCTAAAGCAGAGAAAAAGAAGAAAAAAGAAGGAGACAAGAAAAAGAATGATGCCCAAAGAAATCCTCGTGCTTTTACTTTTCAATCCTCAGTGCGCGCAGCCCGGCAATTTCACCGTAAGCTTGACGTTGAAACCAAACGACACCATGTTCCAGTGGTTGATAGAACCCCTCTCGAGCCGCCTCCTGTGGTTGTTGGTGTTGTAGGACCTCCTAAAGTTGGCAAGACGACATTGATTAACTCACTGTTAAAGAATTTTACCAGACAAAACTTGTCGGACATTAAAGGACCAGTTACAGTTGTCTCGGGTGAGTAGCACATTGAGTCTACACGTGACCGTTTTAATCACCCAGCAGTACAGATATCGAAACGACTAAAGAACAAAAACCTTAAACCAAAATTGTTCTCAATGTCACCGGTACTCAAAACTACAGAAAAATGTAAGAAACGTGTTATTGCAAACCGATGCATGTTGATTAGAAAAGTACTATTCTTGATTTATGCTCAGATTTGTTGGGTCTTTCTTCGTGTAGAGGACACAGGGTTTGGTGTTGGTGGTTGGTTGATGTTAGGTTGGGGTAAGCTTTATCTTTAACTTGATTGGTTTAAGTTTCTCTGTCCTCTACGCTGTCCAAAGCCGATTTGTACCCAAAGCAGTGTATGTGCAAGTGTTCTTCTCCAGTGTTTGGAACAATGAATTCAAAGATAAGTTGTTGTTAGTACTTGTCAGAAGGTGGGCAGCAGCTAATTTGTACCCTGTCAGGTTTGGTATCTGGAATCTAATATTATTGAAAAAGAGGTAATTGTGCAGAACAACTCACCTCAACCAATAGATGCCCAATTGTCGGCCAACAGTTAAAAAAACAATCGGCTGACAGTCGGTTGTCAGAAGGCAGACAGATGGCCAACTGTTGGTCAAACTTTTTCTTTATAAATTGGTCACCATCTGTTGGTCAACAGTCAGTCAACTGTTGATGATCTGTTGGTAGGTTGACGTTTATTTGTCAGTAAGTTGTTGGTTGTAATGAAAGTAATTTTTTATTCACTTTTCAACTTTGTTGGCAAACCAACTGAACGAAACAAGAGTGACAAGGATTATAGCAACTCTCTTACTATGCCCTAGATGCATAACAATTACTATTGTATAAACAATTTTAGGTAACTGTTACACATTAATGTTAGACTTAGGTGATCATTTTTACTCTTATCACATATTTTTAACCATTTTCAATGATAGTGAGAGCACATTAAGAAACAGGCCAACATTTTTTATCTTCTGAAAAGAGACAAGTCATTTTTCAACTGATCACCAATTAGCTTCAGTTGGAGTGAAAAATAGAGTGACTTTCTAATTGTTTATAAGCTTGAAAGTTTTTATTACAATTAGGGTTGTCTAATATTTATAATGGAGAGCTGTAGATAACTACAAATTTCAGCAGATTGAAAAGAAATAAGATCAGTGAAAAAATTAACATTGCACGAGTTCTGAAGGAGACCTAAATTAGCATGACTAAGTTGTTTGGCTAAGTGAGTGTTGTTCCCATTCATCATGCCATAGTTTATGCAATAACCACTGCAGTAGTTTCAGCTAGTTACTTCACCTCCTGCCTGCTCATCTCTGAGTAAGCAGGTCAGCTGTGGTCTTTATCCTCTGATAAACCTGTTGTCAAGAGAGGTTAATATTTGCTAACTCTCTCATTGCCTTTTGATCTTGTGTCATAGGAAAGAAGAGACGACTTACATTCTTAGAGTGTAACAATGACATCAATTCCATGATAGATACAGCAAAGATAGCAGATTTGGTAAGTCAACATTTGCATTGAACTACAAGCATGATCTTACTGTATCTAGAGGTTGATTAAACATGTAAAACAGGTAATGGTAAGACATTGCACTTCAAGCAAAACTGTAAAGGCTGAAGAAAGATCTGACTACCAAAATCAGTGGTAGGAAGGTACATTTTGACAAGTGTATTCTGTTTATGTACAGTATTTCATATAAAAAAAGACATTTATTTGGGAGAATTTAGCAACACAACACTTCATTTGGCAAAACTGCATGGGGTTTAAAGGTTTTAAAAAATATTATTTTAGTATAAGCCTGTATTTACATATTACTAGTTAAAATTTTTAACCAGTTGAAGATTTGCACATTTGGGTGTTTCACTTACTCAGAACCAGACAAACTGTACAAATATTTGACAAGCAAGCAAATCAAAATTTTGTCCTTCGAAACCACCCAAAAGATAATCAGTACAGTGAAAACATTAATTTTTGACTAGGGGAATTGTTGCACAGTTAGAGGTTTGAGGATCGATGTGCACATGTTCATGTGGTAATTGGCAGACAAAATAAATAACTGCAGGCTCTAATTACCATTATCTCAAATAGCCAGTCTCATGTAAAGGAAATTTATTTTCAGGCAAAAACAGACAGTTTTGTGTAGACAGTACATGAACTGTGCAAGTTTTTGACTGGTTACCAGATACACATAGCATTAAGAAGGGCTAAACTGTGTATTACTGCAATACATTAAACTGTGGAATTATTTCATTTTATTTACTGTGCATTACTAAGTTTGGATTTACAAGACAGACAGGATACGTACAATGATGTGCATACAGAATAATTTTGTATATACGTAGGAGTTCTGTCAACTAAAGCATTTTGTTTCTTTTCCACAATGTGCAGGTTCTCGTACTGATAGATGCAAGCTTTGGGTTTGAGATGGAAGTGTTTGAGTTCCTTAACATTTGTCAAGTCCACGGCTTTCCTAAGATCATGGGCGTGCTCACTCATCTTGACCTGTTAAAGAATAACAAGTCCCTCAGGAAAATCAAGAAGAAATTAAAACATAGGTTCTGGACTGAAGTGTATCAAGTGAGTTTCAGGGGATTATTTCATTTTATTCACTCTTTTCAATGGTTATTATTAAGTTAACTACAGTTCTGATAATGATAATAATAATAATGTTTAGCATTTATATAGCACCTTTTCCACTGGTAGATGCTCAAAGGCACTTCACAATGATTGACCCTGGTATTGAGGGTCTTAGACAGTCTGCTGTATATACATGGCTCACAACTATATTCATAAGAGTTGCCTTCAGTTACAGTAGTAGAAGAGACTGACCACGACAACAGGATCACCCTGCTCTTTGTCCTCAAATGTTGAGGGTTCTTTTAAATTTTCTAATAGGAGATCGAGAGGCTGGGCCTATGGTTTAATGACCTTATCTGAGAAGACATAAAGGTCTAACCGTTGTTAGGGCAAAGGCAGCACCTTCTCCTCAATTATTTTAAGACCCTGAGTGAAGGTCCAGCACTGGGAATTGAACCTGGGCCTCCTGCACCAAAGACTGGCGCCTTACCAACTAGGCTAACCAGGCGGCAGTTACTATGTTCTAGTCTTAATGTTATAAAATAACTAATGAAACCAATGCAGAATGTCACAAATTAGGGTTATCTGATAAAGCCATTAGAATACAGGGAGCTTGTTGAAAATCGGAATTTAGCTGTACTTTTGTGATATATTTTTTTAAAAAATCACATGTTTATGTTATACATAAGCATGCATGACTTGTAAAACACTGCTAAAATGTATACAGCAATGTTGCAAATTTGTTCTAATGATATATAACAATGATCATATACAGTCTTTTTTCTTTCTAAAACTGTATACACATGGTGTAGGTTCTGCTTTAATTAAAGCTTTTGAAACGCTTTGTTTAGCATGGAGAGGGTACCTTCGACCTTGCTAGAGTTTTGCGTTTCCCACATTTAGTACACGACATTATATTATTAAGTAACGACATACTCCACTTTTAGATGACGTCTACCTGGAAGGTCTTTTAACCTCTGCTTAGTAATGATTTGAAGAAAAAAGCAAAATTTGGAAAGGAAATTAGGTTTTGACACCTACAAAGGCCTGCATTATTACTTAATATTTGGTACATTTTCTGAACAAAATATGCTATATACTTGTTTTTACTACGAATACCTTACCATCAGAGAAACAACCAAAATACCAATAAGACCTCCTGTACTAGTATAATATCATTAAGTTTTTTTAATGATGTCATCACTACACATACTTAATGCCAGGGTTCATACGCCAGCTGGAAATCCCTGAATTTGGGAAATTTTGATTACAGGTCTGGAGTTCTTTGAAAAACGTCTTTTTACGGGTGACCTGGAAAAATCCCAACATTTTAAATTTGCGCTCCACTCAGTGTAATTTGTGCTGATAGAATTTTTCAAGTATGTTTTCTGTAGTTTTTCTTCCGCTTTAAGAAACATCAGTGTGATTGTGTCAAAAACATTTTGAAGAAAGTTCGTATTTTAGTGCTCGAGTTGACTTTTTCTTACTGTGTCTCCTATATTATATCGAGACCTTGAAAATCTTTAGTACACCTTGAAATTATCTGGAAAAGTCCTGGAATCTTGTATTGAGCAAAGGGGAAGAACCCTGTAACACTCATTCTCAAGTACTGCTGTAAATTTCTCCCACTTAAGAAAACACCCAAAGCAAATTATTTTTCTTTCTTCTTTTGGGGGCATTAATTTTTAGAGGGGGCATTTCATTTTGAAGAAAAAAAGAAGTTAATTAATATACATCTTTTGGTTCAGGTTTCCAGTGAATTGATCTATGTATTTACAGGTACTATATAATAACTCATATAAGTTTTAACTGACAGTTTAAATACTACAGTAGTTGAATACTGTAGTTTCATAAATTGATTATAGTACATATACAAAAACACACATTGAGTTTTTGCCCTATTGTTTCTAATTTAATATAATGCTCTTTCCAGGGTGCTAAATTGTTTAACCTCTCAGGGTTAAGTCATGGCTGTTATCCCAAGACAGAAATTCATAATCTTGGGAGATTCATTTCAGTCATGAAATTCAGACCTTTGCAGTGGAGAAACTCTCATCCATATGTTCTAGTTGACAGGTACAATGATAAGTTACATCAACCCATTTAACCCCAGTCTATTGACCAATGTATAACTTCACTTAACATTGTTTTAATAGTGATAATGTGTGGCCTGCTACATTACTCCTCTTGTAGTCAGAGACATGCCATTCTAACTGTGTATATGGGCTTAGTTTAGATAATTTGATTGCATTAGGGGTGCAATAGCAGATTTTGTTTTTTTATTTCTTGCACAGAAAGCTACAGGCAAAAATCATGAATAATTTTTTATTTCTTTCACTAAAGACAATGCTTCTACACAGAAGAAGGCCATGTTGTTATAGTTTCCTGTTTCCCCCTCCCCTCCCCCCTTTAATTTTGTTAAGTATGATATGGTTATATCATTTTAAATCATCTGCAGGGTTCAAAATTATCATCTTCAGAAATTTTAAAACAAATTATGCTTTATTAAGGGAATAAAACAGCATCGCGCGTGTTTCTAGACAATTTTAGAAAATGGTTATGACGTAAGAGGACACG
>JAOBAT010060185.1:0-25741 GCA_026413305.1 Hydrozoanthus tunicans | reverse complement strand
TCAGCAAAATTGTCTTAGTCTGAATGGCAGATAAAACAAACTGAGTGAAAGTATATGTTCCTCAGTATTACAGTGTAGCTCATAACAGAGAAGTGGACAATTGTGAAAACAAGGCTGCAAAGCGAATCTTCAGTGCCTTTCATCTTTCTATGAGGTTAATTAGTTGAACTGTTTTTTGTTTTTTTTATAACCATACACTTGCTTCTTTTTTACAGTTACTTTTGTAAAATATCGACCACAGTGTGATTACAACACATAAAAATGGCTAAATACTGCCAAATTGGTAACAGAAACAACAGTTCTCCAAACTTGGCATCTATTTATTAATACATTTTAGATTCGAAGAACTTGTAATAATTGTATTTTGGGGGAATTAAAAGACTATAATTTTTGTTACATTTCACTCTCTAAGGTCTGCAAGTTAGAAAACATGAAACAGAATTTTATTGACAGCTGCAAAATCAAGACTATTTTGACATGTATGTGGGTTTTATTTTTTATTTTTATATATATTGAATCTAAAAAGTTTATACAGCTAATTACAATGTTACTATTTTAAAATGTTTCAAATGAATGCTAATAAAACTGGTAAAAGAATCTCACACTGTAAAGTTTAAAAGTATTTCACAAATTGCTCGCCTCTTCGTGCTAGGGTTGCGAGTTTGAGCCCCGGTCAGACCACTGTGTTGTGTCCTTGAGCAAGACACTTTACCTGAATTTGTTCCAGTTGACTCAGCTGCGTGAAAAAGTACCAGCTTCAACTGGGGGCTAGCCAGCAAGCCGGCTCTCCTAAAGCTATGAATCGAGCGGCAAAGACGCCTTGCTTAGGGGGTTAAAGGTTGGAAGTCCCTCTAAGGAACTGGATGAATCCCGAGAAAGATACACAACAGTTAGATTTGGGTCATTCAGCATTTGTAAACACCAAGGTGAAGAAGAACAGCTCCCGCCATTGATCTTTTTTATTTCATTCCACTAGCGTTTAGCATCGGTAGTCTTGAGGGCTGCAGCCCAGTTGTTGTAATAAAACTTTTTTGCTATCTTGGAGCACTTCCTTTGTATCGATGATGGGTCGATACATACGGCGGATCCCCAAAATCGACCCCCTAAAAGTTTTTTGGCGAACGTCCATTTACGTGCGCGCCTTTATTAACTGCATATCACGCATGGCGCTACACGAGGGGATTTAACGCCGACCCGCTAGCTACCAAGGGAAAACTTACAGATTTCAGTTGGTATTTTTTAGGATAAACTTAAAACCGAGTGGTATTTTTAGGGGAAAAACATTTTTATCCCTTGGTTTTTTTTAGGGTATTTTGGTGACTTTTCCGACGGTCATCCTTACCCTTTTGACCCCGAAGTATTTGAAGACAAGAAAAAATTACTTATTGTAGTCGCAGGTCACACCAGTCCTATAGTTCAGTTGAAATGAGTTATTAAAGTATCTTACAAAAAGTTGTTTGACATTTAGTAAGCTTTCTACTGTATGCAGATTGTACTAAAACACGCGTGCTTTTTTTACAAGACCAACGAGGCCCGCAAAGCTAAGATTGGCAAAAATTTAATAACAAGCTAAGGCTCGATAACAGTATTTTTTTTTCTTTACATACAGAATGAATATGAATGGTTTGCCAACAGTCATGTTTAGAATCACGGGAATAAATCGATTTAGGTCATTCAATTGAAATAGAAACCGCACCTAGATTTTTGTCAAACTTTCCTAATTTGTCAATCATTATACATAAACTGTGTTCACTTTTGAGATATGATTGATACAAATACCCCCTCCAGGGCTATTTTTCTGTTGTTGTAAGCTTGAAATTAAAACTATAGATTTCTCATGTGGCCAACCAAGATAACATCGAGGAGCGTAAGGGAAGTAAAGGAAGATAACGTAAAGAGTTCTTCATTCATTGCAAGGAGGATTGTTGTTTGTATGTTTCCATTACCTCAAAAAACAGTGTATTCTTGTCTATGTTTTGATATTTTTCCACACTTGCAACACTCAGATTTTTCCTATTTTTTCTCTTCAGAGAGTCCTGTTGAAATTTGACTGATCGACAAAAAAAAATTCTGGGGTACCCGTGCTTGTTTAAGACAAACTCTTGGAAAACTGGCAAAACATGTGCTTTTTACCCCATTTCCGAGGGGAGACTGGAACGAGTTAAACAAAAAGCCCTGTATATTATGAATAAAATTACTTTTTTTGCATTATTTTTTCTGATATATCTTCGAAAGCTCAACATTTAATAGAATATGACAAAAACGTGTAAACAATTTAAAATTTCCTGATATGCGCATTAAAGATACGCAATGCAAACTGAAACCTGGGGAATTACCTTAAATTAGTTTTCCATTGCATGTAAATAGCAATACATATAAGAGTTAGCCGTTTTTCTTTGAGTACATAAACACTAAAATAAGAAAAATGTAAGAACAATTCGAGGCTTCACACCGTCAAAAATTTAAGAACAACACGAGCCTCGACTAAATTTACTGGTCCTTATAAATGAAAGGCGTGCAATACACCCTTCTTATTTTATAAGAACGTCGAGATTTTTGACTGAGGCTAAACGTTCTTAAACTGATTTTCTGGATACCAGCCTCAAATGTTCTTAAACATGTTCCATTTGTCGTAGTTTGTGTTATTTATGAGATAAAACTGTACAGACTTTCCTCAACCAGTTTGTCTCAAGGGATATACCTGCAAGAACTGCGATTCGATAAGTAAAAAACATGTGATGTAAAATCGTTAACTGCGAACTTTAGTCAAGAAGCCTACCGATCGCGAAGAGCAAATTTTTAACAACACTGTATGAATGACTTGCAATAGGTTATCATCATAAATAAAATGTCCTCACCTTTTCACAGCCTCAGCATGTTCTTGACATCTTTTTAAATTTTTGGCTATTTTCAGCCTCATGTTCTTATTAATTGATTAAAAAAAAGAGTGTGTAAGCGACACGATCCCGTATATGTAGTTTTGTACCATGGGCTTGTTGTCAATGCATATCCTTTATTTTTATAGGAAACTTTTTATAATAATGTCTGTCAGGCTGAGAATCGGCAAGATTTAAGAACATGCGTGGAGAACACGTGTACCAGAGGTTGAGGAAAAGCCAAGAACTTCATTTTTTATGGGTGGTGTTTATGTTCTTGGAGATATTAATTCGGTTGTCTTGGAATGATTCGGCGATGCAACAAAATTTGATGGGGGGGGGGGAGGGGTGTAAAATCTGAGATTTCGTTCAAAAGTTGCTGTTGTTAGCCAGAAATCAGTTGGGGGACAACCAAATTATTTGGGGGGAGGGGGGGAACAGTGCCGGTTCCGCCGCCCATGACATTTTACTATGGCACAAAATCATAGATTCATTCACTCGTCCTTATAAAAAAAAGCGTGCGAGCGTCCTTTTGGCTGGCTCCAGATGTTTGTGATACTTTCAGGCGCAGGCTTCTCTTTGAAATATTGTTTTAAATATATTTCACAAACGTCGTATTGGTTTTACTTTTTAGTTCTTATAATCATATTTCAATTTGTTCAAGCCAATTTGATTGATCTATTGATCCGACGAGAAATCTGCGTCGTAAACGGTCGCTTGCATTTTTTAAATCTTCTCTGGATCGATTGATAAGGGTTTTGACAGACGTGTAACTTCTTTAAATGTTCTTGGAGACATTAATTCGGTTGTCTTGGAATGATTCGGCGACGCCATCTTGTTTACAACTATAACACCAAGGCGCAAAAGATTATGGGTAAGCACGAGTGGCATCGACTCGAAAGAGTAGTAATACCTTCTGTATGGGGCCAACTTGCTTTTAATTAGTGACGCTCGCTCCGAAACTGATAACGAAATCAAAGCACGTCTAATTAGTTAACGGGTTAAGCTATGACCCGTACAGTGTGGCGATCTGCTGGTTGTGAAGATACTAAAGAAGTTTCCTGGGCCCAGTTCCTTAAAACCCCGATTAACTTAACCCGGGTTTAACTCGTAACAAAACCTATTGGTTGTCATGGTAATTAACCCTGGGTTAGCACTAATCGGGTTTTGAGAAACCAGGCCCAGTTTTTAAAAGATTACGTGTTTTTTTAGTATTATTGAGGAGGCAAGCCATACAATGAGGAGGGTGTTCGCAACTAATTTTCCTATTGTAATCGAAGAACATGCATTTTTAAAGTGTCGTAAAGCAAACTGTACGTTACTCCCACGGTTTCCTTTAGCGGTCTTTGCTAATTAGGCTCAAATAGAAGTGAATAAAACAGTTAACGCCTGTTTTGAGATCGCGAGAGAAAATCACGAAGCAGAAGACAAAAGACGATAGACCATTTTGAAATTTAGGTGCGCGGTTCGGGAAATTAAAAATACTCGCGCAAAAAAGGCACAGTGCCGTACGTACAGTCAATCACTGTAATTATCTACAACTCCACTGTGGAAGGAACTGGCAGTTCTTTTAGGAAGGAAGGGGTGTGCTAATAAATTCGAAAATCGAGATAGCGGAAAATCCTGGGCGGGCTCAGGGAGGGGTGTTAGGTATGTTTCCTTTCGCGGCCAGGGTATCAGGATCTTTTCTGGAACTCTCTCACCTGACATCAAACAAGAAGAAAATGTCTCGTTATTTAATTGTGTTATAATTTATAGAAATTCGGTATTTTGACAACTGCATGGTTTAGATTCAGTTTTTACGTAAATCATTTTTGAGTATAGCTTCGGACCCCTATCGATCGGACCAAGGTTGGCTCCGCTTCGATCTCATAGATCACGCACTCACCCAGTAACTAACCCACGCTTTTTGAAGTACAAACTAAGTTAGTGTAATAAAACTGCGAAGGCGTAATCTAAAAGAGTGTTCAAGATAATAACAAATGGGACGAACTTCCTTCCGTTGCTTTGTACTTGTAACCGCAAGCCGCAAACCTGCGTGTTCCGTTTTATTGCATTTCATCAAATTAACTCCTACGCGAGCCCCCACTAATAAGGAACTGAGAAACGTGTCCACGAAACGCCCCATGGCCCAAAAGCAGACACCATTAGTCAGTACAAATTATTCTTTATCCTTTCCAGAATTTTCCAAATAGTATCTTAAAAAGCAAAAACAGCCGAAAAAAGACCAAAAGCGAATTTTGATTTTAAAAAAAAACTGTCATCTGCCTTATACTGGATTAGAATATTATCAATCTTGAGATTGTATGTTTATATACAGCTATGTCCTCATTGATATTTCACAACTTTTGTTGTTAATACTCTCTGGAAATTTCTCAGCTTGGTTGACATTTTGAATTAATTATGACTGTGAGTGGAGATTAGAACTGAATTAATATTGAGAATCTGAATGCAGGGCTATTACAACAACATCATTTTGGGGCAGGTTTGTAAGCAATATTTCAAGTAGCTGTGCTACTCTTTGTCATGTCACTCCAGCTCTGGTTTGATAAAGAGTAGCTGACAGCTACTCGAAATATTGCTAATAAACCTGCGCAAAAATGGTATTGAACATTGTAACAGCCCTGCATTCAGATTTTCTTATACACACCGAGTGTGATGTCTGTTGCATGCATCTCTAAAATCCATCTTATCTTGCATCGTGCAGTCGACCTTGTGTTCAAAAGAATGAATAAATCTCGAACAAAACGATTTTGAATTTCAAAATCTTTGCTTAGGAACTTCTTTTTAACGATAACAAACCAAGAAATCTGGATTAATACCGGTAACGAGTCGTTCTGACATGATATAGCGCGGCTACAGTAAATGCCTTGATATATGATGGACAAACACTGTTAATAGCAACTTCTTGGTACCTTATAAAGAACCTTACCCAAAACTTCTAATAAGGTACTCCAAACTACAGAATCAATTTTTCCAAACTTTAAAAAACCTCGCGGCGTTTTATAGACTCACGAGCAGTCCGTCTTCCTCTTGACGGATCGGACGCGAGTGAACTGGGGCTGTTTTCTCGCGTCCGCCATCTTGATTCAACTAAAGAGGAACAAATTATTGTATTTTCTTTCCTTTGCCCCGTCTGTCTCGAAGCCGGCCGAGTATTATCTTAAATCTTCATCAAAAAGATCATTTTTATTGTATTCCGAATTTAAAATTATTAAACATCAGACAGGGCGAACACGCGTTTACAGTCAATTCATCTCATCAAAAACTGACCAAGTTCGATCTTTCTCCGTAAAAACGACAACAATAACAAAATATTGACTAAAGTAACTGCAATAACCAGATTACAATCAATTATGATAACAAAAAAAGATATTTTACTACCATTATGAACAAGTGCCTTCAAAATAACGTTAGCTCAATTTGAGTTTTATGGCAGACTGAAGCGATGATAAATGATCACAAATCAATCTTCTACTCAATGTAACATGCAAGAGTTGCCTTGTCTACAGCTTGACCCCCCGCTTCATAAGTGCTGCACTCAATACAAAACCACTTAATATTCTTATACCTCTATCATCGATCGTTGTATGAAACGAATTCTGTTTTTTAATTAATGCCGCTTCGGTGTAATCAATATCCTTAGATTGTACCTGATAAATGGCGTCTTGAAGACAAAACCGGTCGTGATTTGAAAATTATAATTTGTTTCACGTCTCTATCTTTCATAATATCCAGCTTTTCAAAGCAACTGCTTTTATCAAGTATTATCGTTAAAAAAATCTGTACTTATGAATATTATGAGTGTTTCTGTTGCTTCACATTTAATATTACCGGTCGTTTTAAAACCGCTATCATATGTGCGTGTGGAGTGATTTCGTAAAGTAAAGTCAGTACTTTCTTTGCAATATTGATCTGTGTTTCTTTATTTGGCACAGATATGTCATGTTGTCGAAGTCGAAGTGTTTTGGTCAATAAAAAGAAACTGTAAAAAGCTTTAGAACTTAAAAAAACGCGAAATTATTTGATTTGCTATACCAACTAAATGCAATATTACGACCGCGTACATGTATCAGTTTTGATAGCTGTGACTCGTGAAAAATCGCATCATTAAATTTTGATTCCTTTTCTAGTCTTTGTTCTGACGTCAGAAAGGTATTCTGGGAAACTCCTTAAGTTCTGTTATTTCTATACAGAAGAATTCTCTTTTCCAAATATGTTGGCTGTACTTGTTTCTATAGTAGTCCAACAAACTCGAAAATGGAGTAACAGTTGCAAGATTTCTCGTTTTGCGTTTCAAGTAAAATAGGCTTTTAGTTTAAGCCGGACAATGGCGGGTTTACGGGTCACGTACTTAAGATTGTCTTAGAGATAGCCGGAGTCCAGAAGTTTCAAGAGATAAGAGGCGTTTTTATTTGATTTCGTATAACTATTAGGTGGGAGCATTAAGCTCGCTCGTGTTCGTAAGTCCGATAATGACAAGAAAGAATTTACCAGATACAATACTGAGTCGGTGAAATGCCATTAAGAGCTGTATTAACAATCATCCATTGACGTAGATATGACCAGCTGATGATCATAATTTCCTTTGTTAAGACTTAAAATCTTTTCAATTGCTGGATAATAATGTTACACACAACAAATTAAACGTTTCGGATTGTTTTCGAACCTTTTGAATCGGAACACACTCTTGTACGTAATATAGATCTCTTTGTTGCTCACACTGAAGTTGAACACGAAATGGCTAGCTTCTCTGGAAACCCAGTATTTCGCCGTGACAAGAAACAAACTAAAGTTTTTAAAAACAGTTTTGTGGTCTTCTGGAATTTAGGTAACTAAAATATATAAAGTTTGTTCACCCCAGGAAATTTCTAACTCGTAGCTTTGTGTCAGAGCGATACATAATTATAGTTTCAAGACTTTGTGCGGCACAGGCCTTACAAAATAAACGCCTTTGGAAATACTATGAAAGCCTAAAAGGCAAATAAATTCTTTTGTCGTTGTTTTTCTTATTAGTTTTGCATGTAGCAATTTTGGTGCGCAGGAGGGCCGGCCATTAAACTCATATAGTTCTCTGTGCGTGAAATCTGCGTTTGTCGTTAAAATAATTGCCAAAATCAGATAAAGAGTAATCGAGTATTTTGCATCATCAGTTTCAAACAACTCTTTCAGACAATTTACGGTAAACCAGAAACACCAAATTTGGCAAACAACTTCACTTCGGACATTAAACTACTTAGATAATTATATTTCCAAATTCTTAACAACAATCAATTAGTCATAAAAACAACTATAATCGTTTAGTAGTTTTATTAACAACCACTGCTAAGAAAGAGAAGTACGCGAGTATCTTTTTAGCTTTTTCTTCATAGGCTAAGAAGAGTTTTTCTAAATTGAAAAAAAAATTGTCAAACACGAAATGAATGTACCACGCACGGATGCAGTTTGATTCCAGCTGTTAGCAACTGAAGTTGAAAGCATTTTGAGTTTAATATGGGTTAAACGTGTCTATTGAGTTTATCGAGCTGTAGCGGTATTGCGTGCAGTGACCAGTGTATTTGTGGCACTAACTGTGCCGTAAATATGACTGTGTATGCTCGACCAGTTGCGAGTCACTTTAGAATCTTCAGTGTTCAGTTGTACTTACAGTGATCTGTGAGAACAATTTTGTAGTAAAAGTGACTGGTAAATTTTCAGGCTACAAATTATTCTGCTGACCATAACAGGTTGGTTTTGTGTCGTGAAAAAGTTCTATTTCTATTTACTACGTAAATATCCTATTCAAAACAAACTTAAGCATGTATGTCTTTGTCTTAAACTCGTGTTTGTATCTCGCTATAACCCATTTCACGAGCGTACAATGGTTGAAAAGAACTAATCCTTTTGTGTCTAGATAAGAAAGCTTGAAAGATTTAGTGAACCATAAAACCTATTGTTTTATGTTGTGAAACGGAATTAAAAGGGGCAAAAAAGCTGAAACACTGAACAGCAAAAATCTTCATGCGCCTTTACATGTTGCTTCTCCGTTCATTTTGAAAGAAATACGAACTTGCTTTCTCTAGATCTTCTGGTAAAGTGAATGTCGTGGGTTATTAATGTCGTATTACAAAATACGTGGATTTATTCACAACAACTAAACAACACCATTTATTGAACACCTGTTACCTAATACTTGTTTCGCCTTTTTTTGTTATGAAAAACGATTCGGTTAAAGAATCATAAGAATTTTCTTTATGAACCCAATCTTAAGTTATAATCTTGAAACAAAAGACAGGTAATCTAGTGGTCTTGAACGTCTTTAGACTTCATATTTGCCTAACGAGACTAATAGCGTAAAAAGGCTAATTAAGAGATTGACTTAGCGCGATCAAGCTCTTTAAAGCTTCAAATTGTACGCTGTTATCAATAAGGCGTGCGGGGTAACTGTATTTGCCACCCACTCCAGTTAGATGTCCGTTTTAATCCGTTTTAGGTCTTGTGACTCGGTAAAAACAGGATGGAAAGTTTTTTTTTCTTTATTGAAAGCGACTTTAAGCAATGATCCCCTGAGGAGCCTCCATAGTTCAAAAGATATTTAGCTGTGTTATCGTTTCATTATGGTTACGTCACACTATATGTTTCTAGAATAGAGTACTAGTTTTGCCACCAGCCTAGAAGTCGGCGTCGATAACAAATTTAAAATACATTGAATACTTGCACCTACTGAGCGGAAACCAATCAAGGTATTCAGAATGGCATAATATGAATTCCGTTACTGCATCAAATAGCAAAATTAAACAGCACTTTGAAAATATTTGAAGGATGCAAAAGATCGAAGAACAACTGCTCGCTTGCAAGCGAAAACCAATTCAGACACCCCAGCAATAATAAACGTTATTTTCCCATGTTATAAAACTTTTTTGTCAACTGCTAGTGCAATAAAGGTAATTCTTGTTCTTCTTTAAAGCAAGTAGTCTTTGAAAGATTGTTACGACTGCTCGTATAGACTAAATCGTTATATACTACGCGCATAACAAAACTTTCAATCGACTATTTTCTTTTTAAAAAGTGCTTATAAGCACTTAGCCATAAAGATACCATCTCAAGTTAAGAAAAGTCATTGCCAACCGCTAACAAAGACAAGCAAAGCTTTTGCGGTTGGTTCACGCTGTTACTGAAATAAGTTCAACTGATTTACTCGGAAAGTCAAAGGGAAAAACTACCCGCGCCACTTCTCTGGGTTTTCGTGTGAATGGGCTTTATGTCTCTTAAACTGCTTTCGAGTTCTTTATGATCACTTAAAAGAAGTTTTAATCCTTGTGTTCGGAAGTTTTAAGATCGCGTTAGTCATTCTTAATTTGAAGCAAATACTGCGAAATTGACAAACATGGGGCGGGGGTTGTAGAGAGTTTGGCGCATATAAATAAAATAATTATTGGTTGAAACACAAAAAAAATTGGTGAGTTAGGCGGGCGAAAACCTTTCATTGATCTTTCAAGTTTGAAAACTCTTTAGGTTATTTTCCTTATTTCGCTTGCGAGATCATTTACTGAGTCAGTGTGTTCTGAACATTAATCATGATGCTGCAAATTAGTAAAACTCAAATTTGCATATTGTTAAAAGAGTGAATGACTTGCATTATCGAGTTTAACGTCGCTCAGTTCAATGTTCGATGTAAAACAAGCATCAAGTCTTCTCTTACTTCTTTCTAAAACCTAGTTCTTCAGTTGTGAAAACTATGAGTGTGAATTTACAATCTATAGCTTAATCAGTTATTTCTAACTGAGATTTCGAACTTACTTTGTTGGGGCCGGAGCTAGCAGGAAGTTGGGGGATAAAAAAGCAAAGGCGCAATTAGCAAACAGCTTGCCATAGAGTAAGGTTAAGAACTGTTTGGACTTGACTCAAACGGTTTCGCAATTCTTTGGCCTTTGAGTGGGCGAGTGAGGACTATGAGGTTGTAGTGTGCAACTTTTCCAAACCTTCTTTTCAAGTTGCTAGTTTTCTTGAGTTAAATTCAATTAAAACTCGCTGCTTTTGAGTTTGATGACAAATAAGAATAAACTTTATAAGAACAAGCTAAGGACAATTCTAAGATTTTTATTCAATTCTTGAATACAGATTGAATTGTACACGTAAGTTCAGAAATACGCGCTTTTTTATAAGAACAATTTTATAAAGATCAACGAGGCTCAGATTGGCCAAAATTTAAGAACAAGTGAAGAACGAGCTGAGGCTTGGGCTCGATAACTGTTTTAAAACATTACCGAGCATCGACATGTAACTTTTAGCAATACAGAAATGATTTGCAATTTCTCTCTTTTAATTAGTCATTGCTTCAAAGTATTTGCAGTATTGCCCCGAAGTTGTTTTCCAATACATGTAAATTGCAATACCTTAGGTTTGGTTTTTATTCAATTTAAACCACACTTGGAAATAAGAACAATTTGAGGCTCAAATGGCTGAAAAATTAAGAACAGTGAGCCTCGAAAAAAAATACCGGTTTCTTGTAAAAAAAAAAAAGCGTGTATCGGAAATATCAAAAAACAAGAACAATTTGAGGCAACCCATGAAATCGCTCGCCAAAACAATCCACTGCCGAAAGTTACTGGTTGTGCTAAAAAATAGCGTGTAATTAATGGATTATTCCCGTAATAACAAACAAAGTCAAAAGGAATTATTATCTAACTGGTTTTCGGCGACTGATTAAAAAGTCAACTTACTCAGTCAACATTAGCTGGACTGAAAACGAGGAATTAGGATAATGGTTGCGGAGTTGTGACTATCAATGTCAAAGGTTGACTCTTTTAATCTTCGCCTTATACACAAATCTTTAGTGTTGACAGTTCGGACCATCCCACTGCAGCTGCCTTTGAAAGATATTCTCGCTCCGTTGATCTAAATACAGAAACGGCGTCGAAAAACCTGGTGCGTTGCTATGTTGCTGCCCAAAGGTTATCTTCCATGATTAGCCATTCCTTGTTGGCCCAAATGTTGTTGGTTCTTGTTGAGCGATGACATCAAACTTCACAAGCGCATAACTTGAAGAGATAAGACGTCTTTAAAGCTTTAACATAACGCAAGTTTTCATTGACTTTTTTCTCTTGTATAATAGATTCGACTTTGTGAGTTACTTGGTACGTTTAGTATAAACGGCTAGTGCATGGCTGTGCAAATGATACACGCTGTTCTTAAACTCTTGGGCGATTTCAGCCTAAAATTATGCTTGAACAATTAATATTTCTTGATATACTGTGGATTAGTTGCCCCGAAAACAATAAACTTAAGGTACTAACGAATACGTGTTTGTTATTTCTTGTTGTGGTATGCGATAAATACAGAATACTTATGACAAAGCACGCATACAATGTTCAAATATCTGTATAAAAGTAAAAAATTAAATTCTAAAAGTTGCCTGTTAAAAATTTTAGCCTGATATTTGTTTGTATTTTGTTTTTAATTTCTTAGCAATCTCAGCCTACAGGTGTTCGCATAAATAATAAAAATAAAATTTGTTCTATATATAGTTATAAAAAGTAGCTTGGAGATATTTTACTTTGTATATAGCATTGCTTTCTCCTGCAAAATATAACGATAAGATGAATTTTTTTTTTCATTGCACTAAACGAAAGTTCCCAAAACAAAAAGACTTCTTTTTGTGTACAATCAGGGCTTCACAATGAGGAAAAATTCTCAGAAGTTCATAACAAAATGGCTGCATAACGGGTACCATATTTCAAGTCTTCTTTCCTAACACGAATTGAGAAAAATGTAACATTCCTGGCTAGTTCTAAGCAAGACTATTTATCATTGATTGAAAATGCATGCACCTCATATATAGTGTCCCTACACAAGAGTTATACCTTTCAAATTTTGTACACTGAAGAACAATGGACATCCATTTTACTTTTAGTTCCTATTTTTGAAAATAATTGCTTTGTCTTTGCGCTCATTCTCATCTATACTACTCATAAACCCAACCCACTGTTTCCTAATAAAGAAAAGCTTCAAAATATACGTTCTATATGTCATACCCGCCATAATACAAAAGTATATAAAAGTGATATACTAGCTAGAACTCTTGAGTGCGTTAATATTGATATTACTTATAAATACTGCCCGTTATATGGCGCTATAACGTGCTGTATATTAACGGTAACACGGATTTGTGTTGGTCTTGACCCCCTGTCGTTTAAGAGCGAAAGCAGCGGAACAATAAACCACGTTGCCAAAAAACGACACTAAGGAATTCCATCGTATTTCAGGAAATTTATCTTTTTGTTTTTATTTGTAACTTCTTCATTTGTTGTGTTAGGACAATTTCAACCTTCACGCGGCTGCTAAATTTTTGAAAACCATAGTCATAAAATCTCGCAACAAAACTACAAACTTCATAATTTGTTGAAGCAAGGGGAATTTTCTGAACCTACTTGTAAAAACAAAGAAAATGAATGGTCACTTTTTAGGTTTTAAAGCAGCGGTTTTTAAGTTAGAATATATTTAGTTTATGTGAAACTGTGTTTAGCAATATTTATATAAGGTTTCTATTAAGGCAATTCCTCTTCGAAAGCCCTCCTTTATGCATGTTTCATTGTTCGCCCCAGTTCTATAGACTATTGGCTCTATAAACTCGATAGATAATAAAACAGGTTGTTTTCAGTTTTAGTGCAAAGTACTCGTAAATACCAACAAATTAATTACGATTAAAATCCAACTGATTTTTAGAAAGCGTGCCAATTTTTAGGTGATCTTTCAAAATGAAATGCAGGTATTCAGGTGAATATTAACACACTACGAAATTGTACGGATACAAGCATGTTAAAAGTTCAAGATTTGATCTCGTTAGCAAACCAGTACTGGCGTTCCTGAGATCTAGAAGATTTATAAATATTGGCAATACTGTAGGCCACTATTTTTGACAAAACGCGTATACTGTATGTGTAAGATGATATCATAATTACTAAACAGACTTGCCCAAAATTGGCAGAATATATGTTCGTACACTGGTGAGTAAAGAAACTTAATGTGCTGCTATTTGTAGTGAGCAACGTTGTTTTATTCACTAAACCCATATATAAACAGCAAACGAGAAAGATAAATATTTTCTAATCATCTTAGACAAATTAATGAGATTATACTAAGTTTATACTTGTTCTAGGGACAATGAGGCTGGTTTTACGAGTGGCTGGTTTCCTTTTAGCCCGGGTTTGACTATATCGTCATTTATAGCTATAGTTTCTTGTGGCTCAAAGTTTAATCAGTTCTCTTTATACAAAATTATACTAAATGTGCTCAAACATTTTGAGACGTGACATTCTATTCCTTTCCCCGAACTCTAGCCAAAAATGAAACAAAACTGAAAGGAAACATTAGCTTTGCGTTTTTCCGCAAGTTAGCAGCCATGACTGACCGGCTTGGTGATGACGGACAGTATGATGGTTTTAGAAAAGTCAGATAAAAACTATTGGATCAGTTTCAGCAAAAAATTGATGAAGATTAGAATAACATTGAAGTTCTATGGCGCCCATTTATATCCGGACAAATTCACTCCCTTCCAAGTGTTTGTGTCCAAGCCTAACCTTTATGGTTAGGAAGGTTTATATAATTTAAGGGCTATATATTACTAGTTTCCTGCTAAATATTATAAAATCAGATTGAATATCTCAGCAAAATTACAAACCTGGGAACCGTTTTTGTAGCAGTGAAAATTTTTAGAGTCTACTTAAAGAAAAATAAAATGAATGCCGGGTCAGTTTAAAGGTTTTCAATTACTGGTTTAATTTTTAAGGTGGAACGTTCTTACCTTGTGTGATATCTTTTTAGTAAGGCTATTAATAAGTCTGTTTGCTGTTTTTTGTCTTGTTTTATTTCTCTGAATGTTGTCATAAAGATATTTCTGCGTTTTCTCCTCTTTCCCACATAAACCCTCGAATTGATTTTCCTTCTAAGACTAAGGTTTCCAAAAAAAACAACAACAATTCACGACGAAAGTGTAAAATAGAAGTGAAAACTGACTTTCCTACACTGTGCCGTGTGTTTCTAAACTAAAACCCAAATAACAGTAGTTTGCGATTAGCATCATTGTTCAAAAGCTTTCACAGCTGCCAACTTGCAAACGTATATTTAGTTTCCCGTACAAGGTTTCCGCAAGTTTCCGCAAAAAAGCAGATTTTGGTTTCGTGGTCGCCGTGCGCAATAAGGAAGAGGGACCACATGGCTTTTGATCGTGAAGAAAAACATGTTGTCACATTATTGAGGTGCTGTTTTTTCGCTGAAGAAAAAAGCTGTGGCCTAATGATAAACAAATCGTTCGTACCCCCAAAACTCTATCAAAGATAAAAACGATGGTGCCATAACAAAATAACAAAATGTTGTAAGATCTTGCCAGAAGCAGAATTCGACTGAAATATTGAATACGTGCATTAAACTTAAAGGCTTTTCAACAAAACTATGTATATTGAAAAATACTAACATAGTTTAAGCTATTTTTAAGGTTTGATTTATTTCCTTTGCAATATCGATTGTTTTTTGGTCTTATTTCCTTTGTAAAAAACTCGTGACGATGTTGGAACCTAGTGCTTATTTCCGCGTGTATGACTGCAGGCCGTAAATGTATTTCCTGATCAGTTCAACGTAGACTTAAAGGTGCAAAAATCACACTTCTATCGCCCAGCCGCTTCGATTCACAACTTTATAAAAGAAAAAAAAGACAATGGAAGATAAAATATATCTGACCGAAAATCTAACTGTACAAAACAAAGACAATTGGCTGTTTTTATTTCCGAATTCAATGAATAATCTTGATTATGAAGAAATCAAAGACTTTTTGCTAGCGTGCCGACACGCAACGGGACTTGTTGATCAAGGCGAAAAGGGACTCGCTCAATTAGAATTTTTGATCATTTCTTCTCACTCCTCGATCAAGATACTAGTAAATTGATTCAGTAAAAACTGGCTTCGTTTTAGTCATGAAAGACAACCATGAAAGCACTTTCTGAATGTTATTTTGCTTATGAAGTTGATACGAACCTCGGCGCCAATATCATTAATGGTGGTTTTAAAACCGTTCATTGCCTAAAACCCTTCCTTAACACTCAAACATCTTGACTAACAAGCTTCCGTGGCATGTGGACATGTTTTGAAAACACAGTTTCAAATCCTCTTCAATCCTCACAAGGAAAGAAAAATGAAAACGAGAGATGTACCGCGCCTCTCAATAGTTTCTAAACCCATATTCACATATTTAGTTGAGATTCCCGCTGAAAACCGCACATCAAACAGGAAAATTCTCACAAATGGCGACAATGATTTCCGTTTCGATATAGCGCTTATCAAATATTAGCAAACTTTGGATAGACTTTGCTCTTCCGAGTCTATAGTTCAGGCGACATTCGTTAGTAAAGAAATAGGAACAAAACTCTAAAACGTTATTGAAAAGGTGCCTAATCTTACGGAAACAAAAGAAAAATCCGTAAAATGAATCAAAAGTTTTACTCTAAGCCAACCCTTTATGTTGTAAGTATTACATGCGATGTAATTTAATCTCTAATGTATAGTTCTGCCTGATACGCGAATCGTAGACACGGCTTGTTTAATTTCCAAATCAGTGATTTCGTAAGACCAATCTTTAGTTCTTGAGACTTGACAAAGAATAGGCAGGAAATCGCGGACTTTCGACTGTTAATAATGAGTAGAAGCTTCCTGATCAAACAGAGAATGGCATTTCCGAAGAAGAGAAAAAACAATCTGAGTGACTTTTAAAAATTGTTTAACTTTTTCTACCTGTTTTTTTTTTCTATTTCATCTTAACAAGGAATATGTATCATTATATGGTTATGGTTCCCGATCAAAAGCCCGTTCATTTAGACAAGTTCAATAACTTGACCTTTCAGAAAACGGGGTGCTTTGAATAAAGCTACAAACACTATTGCGGGACTTTGGCTGTTGATTGCTTCGCTACAAAGCTACAGAAAGAAAATAGCTCCGACGTTAGAAAATTGTGAAATCATTTTTTTTTTCGATTTAGAGTCGGCGATCATGTGGAATGCACATGCGACACCGATCGGAAATTGCTGCTGTTTCAAAAATTATCTTCTTCCTAAAGTCATGTTGACAAATGACCCAATCACGATTTTGGATTTTGTAAGTTGATCTTTAAAAACTTTGCCTTCTATTTTCCTCTGATAAACATAGAACTGTGTAGTCTCTTGTTTGGTTGACTTAAGCGCTGGTTTGAAATCAGCTAGTTTATCGAGTATCTGATTTGATTTTCTGCTTCTAATAAGAGATGGTAATTATTAAGCGCCTCTGGTCTTGCGTAGCAAAACGTAACAAAACATTTGAATGCCACGTTATGACACACCCAGAATTTCTTTGTTCGACTGACCGCAGGCGAAACGTGCTGAAATTAGATCACTCTCACTTCAATCTTTCTAATGAAGTATTTGTCAAACTCTAGACAAAAGTCAAATCTATCCAAATCCTCGTGTTTGCTTTCTCGTTCGAATAAACATCACTAAGACTTGGTTCATGTAATGGAATTTTACATTTTTAGTATCAAATGCAAATTTTTGATCGAGGGAGTTGTTTTTGTTGACACGCCGGAAATGCAGTGACATTCAGAGAATAGCAAAACCAGCCCCCCTTTCCGCCTCGATTGACATGGTACCGTTTCCATAACAACGGCGAAATTGGCGCCGGGATCTGATCGCACACTATGGTGAAAGCCGACGCTGATTGGTTGATGTCGAAATACCAATACACTCTGTGACAAATACGTCAATCATTCTCTAAGATTTAACAAAGGGCAGAATTAGATCGTAGTCAAATGGCTGAGAGCCGAGTTGTGAAGACTTATATTTGCATGAAAGTTTCGACCAGTAAGTGAACAACTGAACGACAGAGTAATGCCTTCTCTCGCAGTCGAAAGTCCGCGAAGCTACCGTCGTAGTCAAACGGAGAAAAGAAAAAATATGGCCAAGGGAGGATGTTCTTCCTGGCTATACGAACAGATGAGAACGAAAAGTTTTCTCCTAATACTTGACTGCCGGCCGTTTGCCGAATATGCTCTTTCTCATATTCAAGGTGCAATTAATCTTACCATACCGAGTTTGATGTTAAGACGCCTAAAGAAAGGCAATAACTTTTGTGTCAGCTCGTTGATTAGTTCCACAGAGGCCAAAACAAAGTTTACAAGAAACATGACTCTTTCTGATGGAGTCATATTGTACGACGGTTCAACGAAAGATATCAGTTCGGTGTCCCCACACAGTGCTTTGGGTATTTTGCTGAAGAAGATGACTGAGGACGGAAGAAATGTCAGGGTACTGGAAGGTGAGTTGAGATTTTCAAATTATTTATTTAGTGTATATGTAAGTTTTAAAAAGTCGTGCCAAGGAACTAAGAAAACGACATTTTGTTGGCAAATTCAAAAATATTTTTTATGTCACGGTTGAGTTTATAACTAGAAGTTCATTTTCGTCCGTAGCCCGATAGTCGAGTGTTTAGGTACTTCTTCTTGCGTGAAGTTAATTTAATGCTTGTTTTCTTTGTCTCTCATTTTACAGGCGGCTTTAACAAATTTGAATCAAAGTTTCCCGAAGCTTGCGAGGCTGGTGAAGAATTTGATCGTCCACTGCTTTCTCTATCAGGACTAACAATTCAAAAAGAGGACTGCGAAGAGAACTCCATATTTCCGAGCGCACCACTAGAAAGGCCTCGGGGACCCCTTCTAGAACAGTGTCAAGGCACCTCGCCTGTTGAAATCATTCCCAACTTATTCCTTGGCAACGTTAAAGACTCTTGTAATTACGAACTCCTAAAGAAAAATAGAATTTCCTATATACTCAACGTAACTGATAATATTCCCAATGCATTCCAACACATGGAGTCGTTCAACTACAAGAAACTACCAGTAGAGGACAACTGGAAAACAAATCTGTCTTGCTTGTTTCCCGAAGCATTCTCGTTTATCGGTAAGTGTCTGTTGTACTTCTAAAAATCAACAAATGAAATAGACGACCTACTTGTATTGTAGACTTCATCAACAAAAAATTAATTGCCGAGTTTAAATATTTTGCGCTGTGTTTGACTCTAAACTCGCGCCAAAAGTCCCGTTTGCTCGTGCTAAATAATTTATTGTCGGTATCGACCACATGTCTTGTGTTTTGGTTGATCAAATTTATTTTATGGTTAGTTGTAAGGAGTTTGTACGAATTTCAACGTTGTTCAGGCTGAACGAGAGTTGAGAGAAATCAAATTATCAGCGTGGGCAGCATTTAAACCGACCTCAGCGCGTTTCACACACATCGGGTTATTTGTTTTTTATCAGTAAGCACAGGCAAGCGTTAAGCCTTTAAAGGCGAGTTTAATGGTAATGACATGTTGTGATGTCATTTGGACATAAAGAAAGAATGAAATTACTTTTGTGTTTCTTCGGATAAAAGCTGGTCGGACCTTATTATTCCAATTTGACTTGTTAATCGTTTTGTTCAAAGCGGTCGTTGACAATCGAATAAATGAAGTTGACTTTATTTTCTCGCCTCTAAATGTTCACTTGCTGACACGGTATCGTGGCCTTCTGCCCCGACTAAAGCAAAACAGTCCTTCGGTCGTTAAACTGTTGTTGTTCATTTATTTACAGATGAAGGAAGGAATAAGAAAAATGGAGTCCTCGTACACTGTTTGGCTGGAGTCTCTCGCTCGGTTACAATCACAATTGCCTACCTAATGACAACCATGAACTTAACTCTGAACGAAGCGTACGACTTTGTAAAGGAGAAGAAATCGAATGTTTCGCCGAATTTGAACTTTATGGGACAGTTGTTGGATTATGAAAGGCAAATCAACTCGCCCCGGACACCAAGCCACACCAGTTCAATCTCCTTGGACTACGAACGGCAGTTGAATTCGCCTCAAACTCCTAGTTCAACAACGAGCACAATGTCGAGTGATAGTTTGAGCAGCGAAGAGGGTACAGACAATGATAGCGGGAGCGATTTATAGATTTGTTGGCGGCATTCAAACGCAGTTACCGAGGGCAGGGGGCAAACAAAACAGAAGTTGAATTCACTCTTACAGATAACAAACGATCTCAAACAATTTGACTGCAACTGTGATATACGACGAAGCCGGAAACATAATAATATTTAGAATAGTTCCAAAGTAGAGTCAATTATATCTTTATTAAATTATAAGAATTTATATAAATCTATTGCCAATAGCAGTTATTTTACTGTTATTATTATTCATAAACTTTGCATCATATGCAATTTAAGTATCACTATTTTTGTGCTAACTAAACAAATTATTCTCGTCATTATTCCTATCAAGCTCATCATTTTGACACACTTAACAACATCTGGTTTTCAGTCACCCGGTCCTCGAAGTACTCTTTTTTGGCCCAGGGGGTTTAAAAGTCTGTAACTCTAGAAGTCTTGTAAAATATGTTTCGGTTGATCTAAGTAGATTCCGAAACTTGAGACTGCAATTTTATTGCCTTTTGCCCTTTTCGAAATGTTTCTACATTGAAGGATCGACTCGATATTCGAAAATTTTTAACCTTTATTCAGTGAGATGTTTTACCAATCTCAAATGATATTCAAACTGCAGTTTGTTAGTCTCACTGGCACTTAACAAGTACACGCTGCCGTATTGCAGGTACACTGCTCAACTTAGTTTTCTCTCAATCGTTTTCTCAAATCAAATAACGACTGACAATCAAAGTTATACTGTATAATAGATAGATTTATTCTTATATAATATCAATTAATTGTGAAATGCTTAAATTCTCCTACTGTAAATACCTCGCTACTCAATTTACACACTTATAACTCGCATGTATTGTAAATATTTCCAAATAAAGTTCAGAGTTATCTATAAATTTCACATATGGTTTTTCAGTATGTTTGGGCGGCGCTCAGCACAAGTTTAGTGATATACCCGCGTGCTGATTGTCGCCGATAGCTCGCGGGCAATACAGTGGTGCTCCTTGAGTCGAATTACTGAGAAGTACTGGAACGACTCAAAGCCATGTGATTCGTTCAATATCGTGTGGCAAGCCACAAATTTGTTAGAGCGGAAAAAGTAGTATGTTTATGCAGCTTCTAAAATTAGTTTTTTCAAGAGTCTTGAACCGCGCTTCGTCACTAGTTTTCTGCCCTTCTGAAGCTGATGTTAGTCGAGTTTACAGTTAATGAACTAAGGTATTCTATGAAAAAACGCACATTTGACTGTTTTCGAGTTGCGCAACTGTTGAACGCAAGCGGGCAAGGAAAAACATAGCGGAACTTCGTCCTCATTCCTCAAGTTTCTTGTCAACCACGCCCTGGAAAACACCATGTCGCAATTTCCTTATTGATACATAAAAAAACAACCAACATTGCTTTTTGGTCACGAATGTTTAGTTTTTGCTATTCGCATTTTCTCTTCGGCCTCTGTTGACTTCTCTCGTGTGTTCATGTCAAGTAATTAAAAGAAAGAAAAAAAAAATAAAGAAATAAATTGGGAGTCGAAACGGCTTGTAAACTATTATAAATGAGCTTGGATTATACTGAAAATATTCTAAGGATATTTTGATGTGACAGGTGTTAACTTACAGCGCGGGACGACTTGGATCTTGTATTTCATATCAGGTTTTCTAGATTGAGAAGATTTTGGCGATATTGGTAAAACTAGCTTTGATTCTCACAGCGAATACGAATTCCTTTCAAAACCGTGCACGGGATCTGCTAACATCCGAGTGGATGGGAAGGCTTGCTTTCGTCCCACAGGAAAGCTTGCTTCGTTATTTCCTACGGTATTGGGGAAGAGAAAACCCGCTTAACAGTGGAGTGAGAGACTGTTTTGATCTCTGCGGATGTTGAAAGGTAGACCGGCGATGAAATTCGTAATACTAACCTTATTCGGCAGCTCAACAAACCACCTTGGAAAAGATTTGGTCACAAGGCGTACAGGCGGTTTTCAAGAATTTCGCTGGTCCATATTCCATGCGTGAGGAAAATCGCAATAACACGCATGAAAAACCGCAGTTTTGTTATTTCCTCGTTCAGTTCAGGAAAACGCACAGCTAGTATTATTTATTATATATTTATTAGGTCACAAGTTTTTGAAAACATCTTACCCTATTTTTCCTTGAACTTGATCTCTTTCTGACAATCCTTATAAAACAATTAATTAACCCCACACACTATCCTCTTTAGATTGGTTCCGTTTAACATGGAGAAGCTAAATTTAACAGATAGAAGCATCAGAGCTAGTGTAGAGGGTGGTCCAGATCGGCTTTCGTATAATATTCTCTGGCTATCAAGAAAATGAAATTGCCCATTTATTTAATGGCTTTGCTCACATTTATATGTATTACAGTTCATGTACATATATAGCATCGTGTTCTGTCCTGGAAGCGAAAAGCTACGAGATTTTTTTTTAAATTCTAGCTGCAAAAAGCAAAAGATGAAATATGTTGTTTATTGTGCTATATTGCATTGTATCGAACAGTTTTACAACAAATCCCCTACAATAATTTGCATATTTAATTACGATCCGTCGGTAATTCTCTGGCACATTAATAATAATCATAGTAATCAGTTGTGACTTCCACTTCTCTATTTTACGATTCCTAATTTTTCTCTAAGAAAATGGTGCCAAAGAGAGGGGGGAGATGGTATAGTAATTCTCGAAAAAAAGGAATTTTTCATTTTTTTTAGTACATTAATATTTACAGCACTGTCGACGGATGTGCCTTTATTTTGCGGAAAAACGGCTGCGATTGACAACCCCTAAATCTAGGCCGCGCCTGCTGTAAAAAACTGCGAGACATTTTGAGAAATTATGATCCATCTGCTTATCTGCTTGATACACTTAAAACATGAGTTTAGATAATTGTGCCGCGGGTAGCCCCCGCGGGAAGCGAGTATAAACGTATTACTATTTAGTCTTGCTGAGGGTCTTTTGGAGCCATCGAGTTGCAAGTAAACAGTTTATTTGACTTACCGCTCACTTTTGAAAACCTTTTTTAAACTTGAATTTAGGTTGATAATGTTCAGTAGCCGAACAGCTGTGATGCCAGTTTGAAAGGGACTTAAATGGTTTGTGAGCCTTCTTCAGTCTAGAAAAGAAAGGAAAAAAGACCGAAAGTGTAAGAAAATTCCGAGAGCAGAAAAACATTAATAATTCCAACTGACTTAGTCGTCTATGTACGTACTTACTGTGAAAAAAACGAAAAGTCGTGCTTTGACTGAGAATCCATTCCAAGTTTTACGATAAACAGAAATTGGTGTAAACAAACTCCGTTATGAAAACTTTAAAAAGACAGAATATTTGGTTAGGCTACGTATGTATATAAAGCTTAAAGATCTCCCTCCAATCCCCATCCCAAAAAAAAAAAAAAATAAAAAGACGAAAAACAAATAAATAAAAAATAAAGAGAGTGCAAAAGCATGCAGTGCGCGCGCTACCGACCACGCATGCGCGTAAGATTATTTTTGTTTTTTTTTTTAAAATAAGAAATTTATGCGGACTTGTGTTGCGTGCCTATGGGAGGTATTTATCTTCCTAATGTCTTCATTCAACAGCATTATTCAATAGGAAGTAAAGGAATTTACCACCGCGGTATTAGCTGGAGTAGAACTGGAATCGGTCCAGCCATGACATCAAATATTCTTTCCTGATTCAACTGGTTTGCAGAACCGCAGACACAACATTGAGGTTTTTTAAACCCTTTCCGGAAACGCCACTTCGTTCTATTATTAATGATTTCTGAGTGCAGACTTTTTCTGTCATATCCCAGCCTTTTTTTCTGTATTTTTTTTAATTTTTATTTTTAAGACGTTGCGTATAGCAACTGAATAACACCAGGGAAATTTAATCATCGATAAGTGTCAAGAATTTATCAAACGGTTGCCGGCCGGTAAAAGCCATCAGAGTTCAAGCCAACAGGAGGCAAAATCAACAGGGCAAAAAGTTCCCTTTCGCGACCCAACTGATTTATTTGATCAAATTGGGTCGATTTCTATTGTCTCTCCCAGTACTCGCTGAGCAACTGGACAAGTTCTTAGCTTAGTAAACTTGGCTTCTTTTATTTTTCGAGTCGAACCGTACTACAGTTCGTTTACTTCGAAACTTCCAAACAAGCCGTGCAAAACTTCGCCAGGTACCCTAAGGCGAAAAGGCTCGTTTATCAGAAATATGTGCTTTTCACACTACATTATAAAGACACACTCTTCGTTTAAGTATAATGACTAGCCAGAGAAACTCAGTCCCCCGGGCCGCCTGATTCAGCACTATAGGTCTATAAAGATATATGGTTTGTTCAGTGAGCTGAACCTCGTAGCCCCGATAAATGTTTCTCTAGTTAATTATCAAGCTTGTCAACTGACCGACACGAACAAAGCCGAAATGGTCAAGTTGAAAGGTCTTTATAGTATTTCATATTTAACCCATTTTCTACGTCGATAAACTATTTAAGGGAGTTACTATCAAAAACAAATCTTTACTGAGTAAAATTGTTTTTGTTCAACTACACTTTGAAGTGTTTTTGAAAATAAATTAACTGCGGTTCGCCGTGATAGACAAGCGAGCGAAGACTATTGCAGCTAAGAAAGGCACTAAAGAACATGTTTATGCAAGAAAATAAACATTTGGGTGACTTCTAAGGAAGTTCTTGGCGCTTTCAAAACAGCCGATGTGTTTGTTTTGAAAACTAAGTCGAACAGATGTCAACTTTCACTTCCTTTCTGTGCATCCGGTCACTATGAGGGTTTGAGCGTTGATTGCGGTTAAGGTCACGAAGTTTAACAGATGAGTGAATTGCTAAAAAAAAGAGTGTTTTCACTAAAAACAAATTTCATAGCACTAATACTGTTTAAGATCAAAATTCAAAATAAGAACAGACACCCTACGACGAGTCGCACAATTTCCGAGTACGGCGATCGATGTTCACTCGAGAACTGAAGTAATCAGTCTTGTTTTAAATATACAAATCCTTGTTTACCGCCACTGGCAGCTTTGACGGAAGCGTACAAACCCGCCTTGAATATTTTGATCTCCACAGATTACAGTTAAAAAACGCAAACATTATACAACATATATGGACGTGACTTTGCGGTTATAATACCCGGGATGGATATATTTAGGGTAGGGCGAGACCAATGTACCAAGTTATACTACATATCTATAAAAAAAAAGCCAACCAATATGATATGCATCATGTTGAGGTTTATTCATCAATATTACAGTCAAACCTAATCCAGCTCTTATTGATTCTTCAAGAGCTGCTTTAATTAGAAACAGTTCGAATGGGAGGGGGGGGGGGGAAGAAGGGGTTTATTCAACCAATTGGTTTGATTCAGTTTTTAGGGTTCAAACTCGACAGCTAGCTTGGTATATCGGGGTTATCGAAAGAAGACAAAAGTTATTTTTGAAAAACGGGTTTTCTAGTAAAAGTGCAGAAATATAAAACGTGCATATTGGTTTTTCCTGATAAAAAAATTGAACAACCACGACACAACAGTTCCGCCGGTATGCGTTGGATCAATGAAGTGATTAAATTGGTCTAACGAAGTTGAAATATACGAAGGCTAGTATGGCTATCCGAAATACTGTATGAGAAAATTTTAAATCTGTGTTGCATAGGCTATTCTTTTTCATATACAATTATACTTGGTTTTTTTGGTTTTTTTTGCAGTTTTCTCCCTTTTTTTTAAAATCAATGCTATGAAGTTTTTTTCAGGGTCAAAATTTTTCTCGCCTTGTTTTTTTGGGGTGTTAATGTTTAATAGTACACTTTTCCAGGCCCGACGAGGAAGTATCCCTCGCCCCGGCCAGGGTTTCGTGTAAGGCTTCCACTAGCCTTAAGCCAATTCGCCCTATGTTGATCCGGGCCCGGGGGG
>JAOBAT010060174.1:0-25744 GCA_026413305.1 Hydrozoanthus tunicans | reverse complement strand
AAATAAATAAATAAATAAATAAATAAATAAATAAATAAATAAATAAATAAATAAATAAATAAATAAATAAATAAACATCTGAAACTACTTATGTGTAAGTTGCAATGTGTAAATCATTAATATGCCGAATATAGCACACACCGTAAACGCTCAATTTAATTTTTGACCCTCTAGACGGGGGGCTTATATTTAAATATGAACTAGCTCTTTATGTTGGGATTGGGGGAGGAAGGGCTTATTCAAAACTTCAATCTTTAGACGAGGGGCATTTTCGAGAGGGGGGCTTATTAGAGAGGGGGTAGGAGATTACTAGGTGGGGGGGCCGGGGGATTTTTAGAGCGTTAACGGTACTCGGACAATGTATTTTTTACGAATTGGCTAATCCCAATAAATTTAGATTTCAGTCTCATTTTGTTTTTAATTTTTTCCTGTTTTGGGCGATTTTAGACTCGGTGTTCTTATCAAGTTTACTCTTAAGAGTAGAATGTTTTAGCGTTTTGGGAGAATTTAAGCGTTCCCTTTTGAACAAAAATGTTAAACTATAGAATTGTCATACCTCAGTCTATCAAATCTTGAGCTCAGTGGTACAGTGTTTTTAACACTGTAAGTTTTCAGTTCATATGTTCATACTAATTTATGCAATTCAATACATTTTCGATTAATTCAACGACTCATTCAGTATTTAAAAATGAATTTTAAGTTGTAGACTATAGCAAATTTCACCATTGTGGAAAAATAAAGGGTGCTGTTTGACAGAATGCTTTTCTATCATATAACACACGTTTTTTGGGCTAATCTTGGTCAGTTTGTGTGTTTCTGGTTTCAGCTGCGTACCTCAAAGTACAGGCTTTGACGTCACGTCGCTATCAAGAATCAAGACCAATTTTAACTGAAAATCAAGTCAACATGATTTAAGTTATCATTAACAAAAGTCGAAGTATTAGTTTTCTAAACGTAACTCGATCACTTTCGTTTTTTAGTAAAAATGAGCTAAGAATTATCTCGAAACTCCGACTTTCGAGAAAGTATTTTCAAATTTTTGAGAATTTTAGAATAACTCAACATGTTTAGAACTTGGAAATAAAGGTATTCACAACGTAACAGCAATTTAACTTCTAAATATTCGACTCGTTCATGACCTCACAGAGCTAGCAAACGATATCCGTAGAACAACGTCCAACAATTTCGTAAGAACTATAATTACTTCGAGGATTCTATGTATAATTACCTGATTTCGAGCAACTGAAAATACCTGCGACTGCTGGCAAAGATTTTATGACGCGCTTTTGAAAAAAATTATCTTTTAAGATTTATAAAGGTTCTTCTGCGATGACAGAGCCAATTTAACGCCAAATGGCGCGGCAGTGTTGAATACAGTAATTACTCTAAATTAACCTTCTATTGAATTGGGCTTACAGTACAAGTGAATTGGGCCGGTACAGGTGCAAAAGATTTTGTTAATATTTGTAGTCCTAGAAGCTATTCAGACTCAATGACGGTACTTCGCCTCTAAAGGAACACTTACAAAGTAAGAAAATTAAAGTTGTGTTTTGGACTGAGTAAAAATTTCTAAACTCTATCAAAACTTTCAAATTCTGAATTTGTTGAAACAGCAAAATTCAGCTTATTCTACGTTTTCTCGTTAAGAAAAAAGAAAGGTTGTACAATGTTTTCTGTACACCAACCAGATAAATCAAGATTACTGCGCGATCTTAGTTCGTGAAACCGATTTCAGTAGGATTGTGGCAACAAAATTAATTTGGATACCAGAAGCTTTCTCTATATTCACTTGTTATGAGAACACTGAAATTTCAGACTTTTTTCGCTAACAGTACTAAAAAATAATATGAAAGAGGCGTGGAGTTTAGCAAACAAAAACTTCTTTGAGTTAGCCAACATGATGAAATGGCATATTTCACGAATCATAGAGTTGAAATTCATGCAAGTATATTAAATATTAAGACAGGTACTAAATTGTCAATGTATTTAACATGCAGAGACACCATAATTTGACAAATGGTTCAAAAGAGTAAAACTTAGTATTGTTTAGAAAAAACTGCCTACTAAAACATTTGGCGCGCCATGTTTGTTACGACAGCTCATGAGTAAAATTTAGGATTAAAATTTAGGATTAATTCATTTTTTTCCAAAATTGGGATTCATTGAAAAAAATCGAAAAAACAAGTGAAATCAGTTCTTAATTTTACTAGGAGCTATGCGATTAAATTCTTCATTTTCCGCAATATTGAACGAGAAAGCGTTGCATTAATAGATAGAAAGAAACCTTTATTTTGAAAAAATTGGAATTGGACAGACAGGCGACCTGTTATCAACGGGAGCCCTGAGTGTACATCACTCTAAATATAAAAAAGAACATATTTTTCAATGTAAACAGTCAGGATTACGACAAAAACACACTATACACAATACATATTGCTAAAACATAAAGAACATAAAGGTCGATCGTGACAACACAACCATAACTAATTTGTCCCAAGTTTCTTCGGAAATTGCCGGAGGTGTATGGAAACCTTTGTAATTTCTGGAAACATTCGGAAATCTTTGGAAACAGTCTAAAAACCGTTTCTAAGACATTTTTATTGTTTGAAAATTTTAGGTACTCGGAAGTGTTTGGAAATCTTTGGAAATTTCGGAAAACTTCGGAAATGGTTTTTTAAAAAACGTTATAAACGCAGGATGATTTTTGCAATTTTCGAAAATATTTGGAAAATCTTCGAAAACCTTCAACACTAGTATTCCCAAACAAACACTCAAATAAATTTTGACTGCTTTAATGATGTTCGAAACACTTTGAGCGGCAACAGCATCAGTGTGAGTACGAACGAGTTTCAAAGTCAAAACCACTGAACACCACGAATTTGAAAAAAATTCCGGTTGCATTTTCTATTAAAGGAAAATGATGGTGAAGACTTGGCAAAAAACAAAAACTCTACAGGAACTGCTACAAAGCAAACAGCTAACAAAAAATTGAAGTACCTTTCCCTAGAAGTTAGATATACGAGAAAGGCAAAAGATGAAAATACGATTTAAAATTGAAATTGCCGAGTGACACATACAATCGATTGTACTTGAACACTTCCAAATTCCAAATTATGGCTTACTTCCGGATTTTGAGACCCTTCCTATTTTTAGTCAGTTCACTGATGTTAAAAAAAACTCTTTTTAAGCCCTTTCGATGTTCATTGGTTAAAAAACTAGATGTAAAAATTCGGGACATGTCATTG
This sequence comes from Hydrozoanthus tunicans, assembly GCA_026413305.1. Taxonomy (NCBI): domain Eukaryota; kingdom Metazoa; phylum Cnidaria; class Anthozoa; order Zoantharia; family Hydrozoanthidae; genus Hydrozoanthus; species Hydrozoanthus tunicans. The sequence continues at coordinate 22,499 of JAOBAT010060174.1, read as the reverse complement.
TGCTTGGTAAGCTGAAAAGCCCTTTCAACCTTTGGCTTTAAGTGCGGAATAATATATTCGTCAGCCAATCACGCGCGTTAATTCTGAGCCGGAGGTTCCACAAAATAATACTATGGGTGACAAACTATTCTTTAATTTTGACGCGTAGTTTCATTTGTAATTTCACATGTAATTTCAATTGCCATGGCAACGAATTCAAAATGGCGTCCAGATTAAAAAAACTAGCGAGGAAGAAATAAATTCCTTTAAAACTGCAACAGAAAACCAAAACACAAAAAAGCACCTTTAATTGGCTGAACGTTTTTGCTAATTGGTGCGAGGAAAATGGGGAAGAAAAACACCCAGTGAGTTATCTTCCCATCGAGTGTGGTACAAGAAAAGCCGAATGGGCAAAAATTCAATCAGTAAAATCATGAAACATATGAAACAAGACTCACCGCTTCAAGTAATTTGCCCGGAAAAACGTTTGTCAAACCACTCAGCCAGAAAAACAGTTGTCAGGAAGCTAAAAGACCGGGGTGTCCCCAAGTCGGACATAATTACAATAACAGTCAACGGTCAAGAACATTTGATATTCGTCATCCAGTTTTATTGGTATAATATATTACATATTTATACATCCGGCTAAGCATGTTGTTACAAATAGGTTGAAAGTTAGTTACATATCCGGTTAGTTATCTTACTAAATATCTATCACAAAACCGATTGTTATTATATATTCAAGTTGACTTTTATTACAAAGGCGGTTTATATTAAAAAGTGTCCTTTTTTTCAAGTCAGGGTTACAAAAGCTTAGTTATTCGGCCAACTGGGCTATTTTGGGCACTCTCATGCAAATATGCAAGTATGTGAGGTTCGTTTCGACTAGTAAAAATAAAATGATGCGAACGAGTGAAGCAACCGAGTAACCACAAAATAATATTCAAGTCATCATGCAACAGTTTTCTTAATGTTGTTTTACCTGGTCATAAACAAGTAATTGCAACTTCTTCGCTTTTTGTTCACGTTCATTTTTACCTTGCTTCGCAAACGTTTCATGCAGTCCTGGAAACGCAGGAAATGGAGCAAGCAAAAATAAGCGAAGGGGGTGGGGGGTAAAGAAAATGCCCCGCTCCCCTCGCTCAATTTTTAGCTTGCCCCATTTTCTGCGCGTCCAAAATGTTGCAGGCTTGCTAATCGTTGAAACTTTTGCTCAAAGATGAATTGGTAAGAACTAACACTAACTCCCTCTCTCTACTTGCAATCTCTCCCCCTACTTGCAATCTCTCCCCAATACGTCCGATCTCACCCCCTACTTTCAATACCAGCCCCCTACTTTCAATCTCCCCCTACTTTTGATATCCCCCTCTACTTTCGATATCTCCCCTACTTTCGGTATCACTACTTACTATACATATATTTGCAATCTCTCCCCCTACTTTCAATATCTCCCCCATACTTCCGATCTCACCCCCTACTTTCAATACCAGCCCCCTACTTTCAATCTCCCCCTACTTTCGATATTCCCCCCTCTACTTTCGATATCTCCTCCCTACTTCCGACACCCTCCCCCCTACTTTCGATATCACCCCTACTTCAAATCTCCCCCCTTTTTTCGATATCTCCCCCTACTTCCAATCTCCCCCCTACTTTCGATATCATCGCCCTACTTCCTCCCCCCCCCTATTTCCACGTAGCTGGTCTACTCTTGGCGTCCTTTTGCCCACGTCCGCCTGCTCCCCCTTGACTGGATCTCGACTTGATGTCTCTGTCAAAAAGATCCTGAGCCGCAAGTTCCTCGTCATAGCTAAAAGTAACAAGTCAAGGCCGCGTTAACGGGTTTATGTTTACCAACGATTCCCTACTCTACGTTAAGATAGTCTAACCCTTAGGGGAATAATTGCTTTAGTTTTTACCAAAACACGCAGCTTCTTCCAAGAAGCTCAAACAATTCGACAATTTTCTACTTCAGCTTCTTAAGACTAGAGCATTTCTCTCACGATTTTGTTGCTAGCCAAAAAAGGTATTCTTTCCACCATGAGTATACGCCAGTTTTGGAGCTTTCTATGCCTTTGTTTGTGCACTTTAAAGCTAAAATTTCGTCTCTTATACTGGTATCACGTGTTTAAATCAACACTTTCTACTGTTAATTTTTGTTGTTATCATTTTGACTGTTTAAAATGTTTAAAGCCGCGTTTATGGCTGGATATATGTTCAATAAAAATTGCGAACTGAGGAAAATTGAAGACGAGATTTTTCTTGTTCGGGGAAAACAAATTGGAAGTTTGAATCTTGTTTATTGAGTTTTACGACAATATTGATTCAGTCAGTTGGTTTAGAAGTCTATAATTCAGGACAAAACAACGGTAGTTTGACTTCTAGATATGGACAAATATAACCAAGGATATCGCGAGTTAAGAGAGCCAATCGTGGCGAGCAAAAAGTGCATTCCACTTATCTTTTATATATTAATCCCCTGTTGGGCATACTTATGGCAAATCATAGTTCAGGCTATCACAATGCAAATGCCGTTACGTGCATTGCTTTTGTATTAATGCTTTTGATGGTGTAATTACCACATTTGTTGCGTGGTACGGTCCTCAAGCTCCAGCTTCACAAGAAAATTTCGTTCCTAGTTCCATCAGTTTTGACGGCAAACAAGTCAGTATAAACGAGAGATACTGCGATCGAGACTGCAAAAAGCTCTCTTTGAGGAGTAACCTTAAAGCTTTCCAATCAGCTTTTCTAAGGGTGCACGTTTATCGCCAGATTAAACACAAAGACACTTCGATACCTTTTGAAAGGGTTTCCGAGACATTTTCACCGTTTTATACTACGTAACTGATAGTGTTAGAAAGATCCAATCTCTCAGCAGCTCACGACATAGGCCATGTTTCTTTCCACACAAGTTTTAGCTATCTGTACCTGAGTGCTAGAAAAAAATTCTTAGTAAAAAAGAATCTAAACTACTCACAGTACTTCATAACTGCCCATGGCATCTTTCGATGGGATCTTGTTCCATCTGACACTGGAAATAATGAAGAGCATTTAAGGTTGGAAGAAATGTATGGTAATAAAAAGGGTCTCTCGTTACAAAGGATGATTTTTTTAAATCTCTTCGCATGGTCCTACTTCTTGCTTCTAGAGGAGTCGGTTTCAATAAAACAAGAAAACAGTGCTATGTAACAAAAACAGAATGAACGTGAAAGATTTACAGATCTCGTGCCTTGCTTCCAATTTTGTTAAGCTTGAACAAACATTGATTTTATTGCTTCTCACGAAAGAGCAAGATGAAACAGCACAAACGTTTTGAGCAAAAAGCCATCTTCTAACCAAGAACTGAGAGAGACAATAAATACAGAAAGACTTCTCCGTTTTGTACCACAACACTTATCGTGGTGTAAGTTAGACAAGACATGACTTGTAAGGGAATCCTACCATTTGCTAGAATACACAGTACATGCTATGTTTCATGGATCATTAACCCATAACTCACTCGGGAGTTTCTCCGTTTGGTAACACAATACTACATGATACAATGAGTCATGGAATACATTTTACAAACATGAAACAAAGTTTGAAACCTGATTACTGGAAATAGCAAAAGCTATAAAATACGACTGACGTTTCAAACGAAACCATCGGTCTTCATAAGTAATGGGAGATCCGTTTGTCGTCTGGTTACAAGGTAACAGGTGAAGAACGCCTTGTAGGGCTCGGTGTCAAATATTGGACAACAGGAATCTGCAGTGCATCGTATGATGGAGGGACCACGCAACCGCTTTACAACAGACTGAAACAACCCAAGAAGTCGAACATCATCTTGAAGACTTTTGTTTCGAAATTGCAAGATCATGTTGAGTGTCATACATTCATTTCAAATCAACATATTTTAAGGCTCAGAACACGGCAGTTGGCGACCATATTTTAGAAACTGGTTATCCAATCGGAATGGAGAAAAGTTTCATTTTAGACGAGGGAAATTAGTCAAGAAGAGGAATAAAAGAAGCCACCTGCATAGGAACATGTCCAGAACCTCCCCCTTCCTAAATAGAAACTGTGTGCTCAGTTTCCAACTGTCCCATATTTGGAACCGAGCCCTACAAAGTGTTCCTCGTCTATCACCGGCACACGGATCTTCCATTACCTGATGAAGACCGAAGGTTTCGGTTGAAACGTCGTGTCTTTTTACGTTTTTACTATTTAAGTAATCCGATTTTAGTTTTATTTCGTTGTATTTCAACTGGATGATTGAAAACATTCACTCTCATACTATACTGTACATACGTTGAACACAACCTACTTCATGGCTTACTAAGAAACTACTTACTCCGGAACCTCTCCGTTTGGTACCACGATACTTAATGTGTCATGGATCAAGTTATACTTCATGATTCGATCAGCTGAAGTGGTTGAGGTCAGGGAAGGAGACGCATTGACCTGGGGAAGAACAAACAAAACATTCGGATTAGCAATTTAAAATCTGGGACCGGTTGTACAAAGCTTGGATAAACTACTCGTCGGATAAGTGCTTTGTATCTTCAGCAATAAGACTATAACGAAAGTTGTTTGACAACATTTTACCCACTACTTTTGGAGTCCTCCACTCACTTAACAACCGCAGATAGAGAAATTGACAAAAAGTCAAAAGAAAAGTGTTTCATTTATTAATGTTATTTAGCTTTTATCCAGCGGATAGCTTATCCAGGCATCGTAAAACAGTAATCATCGTAGGCATCGTAATTTCCTGGAATCAGTATTTGCAGAGCATGAATCACGTTCAGGATACGGAATCAAACTCGGGATAAACAACCCCGACGAAAATGATGGTTAATGGAATCTACTTTTCTGAGTTAAAAAGACGGCTGGACTTTCTGATTATCTGATAGAAACTTATTTTCTGAATGAATTTGATGGTCGGACCTCCTTTTTTGCTAACCTGCGAAAGACTAGTGTCCTGTCCAGGGGGAGTCAAAGACTCTCATCCACTTAACACTAAGGAAACCGGAGATAAGCGCCAGCCTAACGAGCCTTTTAGGCTCCAGAAAGGGGGTTTAGCTATTTAGCTTAGACAATGCACAATGAGTTAAACCTACCTCGATGAGCCAAGGTTTGAGGTTATCATCAACAATTATATCGTATCTGAAAAACACATGTAGCAGGTTAGTACAAACCAACATTGACATCGATTTAAAACATCAGCTGCAGTTTCAGTCTAAAATATTGAACAGAAAAATAAAATGTTCAACATTTTTCCAATTAACTTTTTCTAAGTAAAGCAGTCTACAAACGTAAGTCCTACGCCGCTATTTGGTGACTGATGTTTTGTAAGTGGCGCAAGTAGTAGTTGTCGAACGTCAGTAGATCCCTGTCCATTCTAAATTTTTCTATAATAATCTTAAAACTCGGATTTTGACAAAAAAGACGCCTCCGTATTAATATTATTTGATTTTCGATATCTTGTGTTGAGTTATTATAATTACAAATTGCTCGGTTTTTATGAAAAATATTTATCAAATTTGACGCGTTATATGTCTAGGTTTTACTAACTCAATAAAATGTAGATGAAGATATTTCCAAGGGCATGGTCGCAATCTACTCACCCATAACATTCAAAACAATGCCTGTCATTCGCAATTACATTCTGCAAAGTAACAAAATGGATTGAGAACGTTTCAGACTGACAAACAACGCTGAGTCCTTTAGAATCAAAGCACAAAGGTAGTCTGGCTTCAAAAGATGTCCTTTGATTTTGTGTTTCTCCTGCAATGTCAGTAACAACTTTTCAAACACCTTACAATTTGACAAGTAAACTTAATTATTCTGCGATCAAATTTATTCCGTTTTCCTGCGGTTTTTCAGGAAGGAGACTGAATTCAAAGAAAGGCAAAAAAAAAACAACAACAGAAATGTTCGGTCTGAAAAAAAGGCAGTCTTAAGTACATTCCATATACAAAGATACATGTTAACACATTGAGATTGTTCTTCACGCGTATACTCTCACAGGTTAAGTCTAGTCTATTCGCACTGCACATGTTCAGTTAAATCACTCATGACACATACATACCTGCACTGCTTTCAAGGAATGCACAATTTGCCAGTTAATGTCATCAAAGAGTTTTTCAGTCAGCTGTTAAAAATAAAAAATGGAAATGTTAGTTTTCATTTCATTAATGGCAAGAAAAAAATTACTTTTGGGGTGTAGCAGTAGGATCAAACAAAAATCATCTCAAAATTTTCCAATGTCGAGAATTTTTTTCATAAAGACCAAATATCCAAAAATAATTCTGAGGGCAGAAGCCTTGGTCTAATGAGTTTCAAACCCTAAAACTGAAACTAAGGAAAACCTTTCTTTAAAACTACTTCCGCACCCAGCACTTTAAAACGCCTTTCACGGCATTTTTTGGTGTTTGAACTGAAAACAAACCAAGAAATCATTTCAACTTCAACGCGTTGTTTTTTTGTCAAATATGTTTGAACGCAAACGACCACACAACAACAGCAATAAAAAAAGCAATGGTTGTCGGATCCCCTAACTTTACGGCTGCCCAGTGGTTCAGAATGTTTATATGAATTCTGTCGCCCAAACTCAGCGGCATTCTTTAACTCTCATGATCTTTGTGTCCGCACCTAACTTAAGAATCCAATTATCTAATATCTACTGGCCCTCAATGGTGATTCTATACGCGACCGTTCTACTTTGCTCTTGTAGAGATCAGGAAAAAACAACAAGAAATACACCTTTGGTGTAACAGGAGAAGGTAGTAGGGTCAAACAACAGACTAGACGCTATGCTGGCGTGTACTCGGGCTAATATGGGGATTTCAGCTGGCAGTGTTAACAAACCTTTTCAGACACGACCGTGACACATGTCTTCTCGCGCTAGCACCGCAGACCGTCAATAGATTAAGTACCGTGGGCTTACTCATTTTCACCGACGACGATAGACTCATAGATTGATAGATTGATAGAAAAGGCAGACCTCGACTCGGCCTACCACAGGTAGCCCGAGTAATTACAGTATCTGTTCATCCACAAAATTAGCATACATGAGCGAATTCTCAAAATACATAAAACAATTTACTTTTTTCAGATATCTTAAATATTTTGTTCGTTTTTATCTTTGCATAAAACCTTTTTACTGACTGTTGACTGACCTCTCTCCCTCGAGTACCTTCAAGATACAACCTAAGGTTCTTGACCGTCCATTTTCCTCCGTGGATGGCATTGTACTCTTCCTGATAAGTAAAAGCATGAAACACTTTTTACACGTTTTTACTCCAACAAAGGGCAGCTAGTTTAAAACGTCAGTACGTTTATCTCGTTTTACGGTGTGAAACTTAACAGTTTTTCTATATAATTTTTCGATACGCCGACGCAGATAGATTTTACCACATCAAAAGCGTCAAAGCTTAACTTAAGTTCAAAAATTTTCCTTGATTGTACCAAACACTCGACAGTTTCACACTACAAACTAAGGAGTGTCCATTCAAACTTTTCTACTCTCATTAACCCACAACCGCCAGTTTGTCGCGCAGAAGACCTGGTTTTCGATTTCTGGCGCCGAACCTTTTCTCAGCGTCTTGAAAAACTGAGAAAAAGGCGCTGTCTTTGCTCTAACACCTCAACAGTTAGACTTATCAGATAAGGACGTTAAACCATTAGCTAAGTCTCTCAACATCCTGACTGAAGAAGTAAAAGAACCAACTTGTCGTAAAAACAAAGGGTTATCTCGGTTTTACAGTCTTCGATCAAGTAGCTATACTGCTTATGTCGGAAAAAAAAACCAAATATTTATTTGTCTCATAGGGATAATATTTTCAACTAAGAACATCAAACACTAGCCAACATCTAAATCCTGCTTACTGCATCAATAAAAATAAGGAGTTCATTAGTTGAGAATTTAAAAATTTGATAATCCACTTAGCTCTCTACTGATATTTTACAAATACTATGGAAGAAGGTAATGAGAATTAACAAATTGATCATAGAGCACCATTAGTAGCAAAAGGGTTAATTGCTCTGGACATTGTTCTTAGTAAGATGTTGCTTTTTACACCTTAGAAATGTATACAAAATTAAAACCATAACGAGATAGAAAATAAAAATATACTGGTCAAGTGTAAAACAGTGCTAAAACTCCAAACTTACCCCTGTTTTTTGAATTGCAACATTAGTCAAATGAACAAACATGTTATCCAGCTCATTCACATTTGCATTGTATTTCACAGTGCAAAACCTACAGAACCCATGCTTGTACCTGCACAATGGGAGACAAAAAAATACAAAGAAATAAGTTAGAGAGACAGTAGTTCCTATGTAAAACATTACCCTTGAAGAATCAGAGAAAAACATGAGTAAACACGTTGACTTAAGTCAGAATTCCTCGTATGCTCCCTAAATCCCTGCTATGAATGACAAATTTAAAAGGAAGACCTCACTTGACTGTCTAACACTCCCATGGCAACATCTGCATACTGCAGGCAACGTCAGGGACTGCTAAGCTATGGGACTGGGTGGGCTACAGGCCCACCAATAATTTTGTTGATCCATGTACTTCTTGACAAATTGATAGAAAAAACTTATTTCCAATGATCTTAGAAGTTTGAAATTTCAAAATTGTCTAACTAATTAAATTAATATAAGTTGTTCTATATATCTCTTTCACTTCCACCTTTTTCACATATGAACAGAAGATAGTATTGCTTATAAAAATACTAAGTTTACTCACAAATAGCATCTCAGAGGTCTAAATGATGTAACCAGTACATAAATCCTCAAGTCGAACTTCTTGCCACCAATTAGAAGAGGATTGTCAATATATCTTGAAATGACATAGGCATCCTTACCAGTGGCATGAACCAGTCTGAAACATTGACAAATAGAAAACAGTTCAATCCACATTCAAATCCTTCTGAGAATCACTTGCACCTACTTTGTTAAATAAAAAATAGTTATCTGAGTATGAGGATTCCTGTTAGCAGATAATTGCAAAAGGGGGTGGTGTAATGGTACCCCTTGTAAAAGCTACATGATACATGCAGTCCCTCCGATTCAAGTAGCACAAAAAATGTGCTAACTGATACTGAGGAAAAGGAGGAGGAAAAGTACCTGAACATGACTGTTTATTTTAATGCTTGGACAATTTAATATCAAATTTCCTTTTTCAGAATTCTAGCTATCTAACTGCTCTTTTTAGTGAAAAGTTTAATCTGAGAGTAGTCTGATTAATTACTTACTGACACAAAATTGAAGCACTTCAACAGTCAATTTTGGTAAAATTACTTACGGGGTCCCTCGGCTATCCCTGGACCATTTCTTGAGTTGTGACAGTCTGTTGATGAGAAATATCCCAATTCCTCGTGCTGCAGTTAAACACACACAATTAAGTAACAGGGTTTATTTTAGTCAATCAAACCGCTTCTGCAATGGGAGCGCTGACTGAACTTTAGCACATCAAAACTGCATGCTCTAGCAAGCTTAAGGCTTTCTTGTTTTTCTTCAAACAGGGATAACATTTTTATTTACTGGAGATAGTGATCAAGGGTGCAAAAATTCAAGAAATTCTTATTTTCATTTTTCAACCTCTCACTTTCAAGTAAAGTACTTAAAAGTAACAGTTTAAGTGGTCCAACTCACACATCCAGGCATTGATAGAATAAGGAATCAATGCAAACATCCAATGTATCAACAGAATACTTAAAACTTTGGTACTGTATACATGTGTAAATTAATGTAATTAGCTAAACAGTTTAACACCGTACAACTTTCAATTTTTCAATCCTCAGCAAAAATGATTACATTTTAGAAACTGTAATGTGTAGTTCCAAAAAATATCCATACCCCCCGTGAAGGTTCAGCTGAAAAGGTTAAAAGTCACGAAAAAACAAATCCCTAAATTGATTGTACATCTTGCTGTAGTACAGACACTGAGATGTTGGCCTTCAAGAAGTTTTCTCTCAGGCCTTTAGCATGAAACCAGTCTTCCTGTGACAAAGACACCACTGACTTAATAAACAAATTAACTCAACCAAAAAGGGGCAAAAATCCCCAAAAGTACCATCTTATAGTCTATTGGAACGAGGCTGCAATGTTCCCTCATATTAATGACAGACTAAGTGTGTTAGCTATTAGAAAAGCTTAAAAAAAAGATAAGAGAAAAATTATAGGCTGTCCTTATGAAAAGAAACTAAGCCTTATCATTTTACAAGCACCTTAAATGCTGACAGAAATGAAATCGAAGTTGTTCTATGTACTGTTATCTGGAAACCTAACCGTCTTTGAGCAGAACTCTATTTCACGATGCAAAAGTATCACCTGAAAGTGAGTTCTAAGTACATGTCCATGCACACTCCTCAAAAATAGATCGTTACCAAAAATGTGTGCTCAGAAATGTCCACTAAAGGTGAAAGTTGCATTTGAGTACACTAAAACAGACTGGAGTTCATAGATTTGTTAATTTATCATGTACATAATTATATTGATATTGGTAGGTTTCCCTCAGACAGTGCTCTTTGACCCTCTGGAAAAACATTACACTTCTCAACCCCCCACACCTCTTGGAAATTTGTACCTCTAGACCCTCCCCAACCCCCTGGAATTTCCAGTAACCATCCCTTGGGGGGGGGGTATTGGTACTTTCTGGAACCACATGGTGCAATCTGGCAGGCTGTATGTATAAATTTACTTGACCAACACTCAAAATAAGAAAATTTTAGCCTTAAAAGGTTCTTATGTGATAAATGTGAGCTAATATATACTGTATGGAAGAAGAAGTTAGATCCTGTAACTTACACTTCCCAGTTGGTTTCATGATCCATGTGCTAGATGGGGCCTTCCGGAATTCCTCCACAAAAAGGTTATAATCAGCAGGAAGTAAATATGTCACAGGAATGAAATCTAAGATGTAAATAATCACAACAAACTGGTTGAAGCTTTTAAAATGTTATGTTTCCAAGGTTAATTTCAATTATACATTGTACAGTTTTCATTACAATCACATATTACATATGTATGACTTTCTTAGTATTTCATTTGTTGTGTTTCTCATAGCAAGAAGGGGGTATCATAAAATCATTTTTCAACCACTTTATATAGGTGATGCAGACTGAAAATTGCTACATCATTCTGGTGATGCGAACTGTAAATTGCTGCGTCATGTAGGTATAAACATCCATTGGACTTTAAGGGCTTTTCCCTAAACCCCCCCTCTCTCTCAGCATCTACTACTGTTATTTTGTGTTTAATATTTTTATAAGCTCCATAATGCAGTTGGGTGTTCAAGTCATGTAGCAGTACTGATTTGACAACCACATGATTTATTCATTAAAACTATGGTGATTCACTGTAATAGAGGGCATTGTTTACCATGAGCATAATTTCTATTGAATTTTTATCATTAATTTTTCTCTGAACTTCCATTGGACCCCATATTGCCCCCCCCCCCCCTCCCTCCTAATGTCCAATGGTCATAAAGCAATTGAAAATCAGTTTTAATGCATCTCCTAACTAACAGTTTTATTTCAAGAGTGAAAACTGAAGGGAGAAAGGATATCATTATGTCTAGCTGTTGTGGTTCAAGTGTGTGCTTGGTTCAAAATCTATTTTCCTTAATTGTTTCAAACTCATTATCTGTCCATGCTTTACCATGTCCAAAAACAAAGAAAACTAAAACTTTAACCAAGTATGAAATTGAACCACAACATTGCTTTTAAAACATATCTATTACTAATCATTTCATAATAAAATGATATTGAGACCATAGACTAGTACCTAAGTAGATGTATTTTCCATTTTCATCCCTTTCTGCAAGTGGACTTCCCTCTTTTTCCAGCTCTTTTCTGTAACGTTTGATATTCTTTACCATTAAATCCTTCCTTGTAAGCTCATAATGGTTAGGAAAATGGCTGATCACTCTAAAGAAAAACACAGGTCTAATTATTGCTAACGTTCTGTTATATGCATGGCCCCGGCCCCTAAATGATCAGCGACTGAGTGGGCTTGATTATCTGCAGGTAAAAACTGCAGGCATTACAAACTTTTGGTCTTTATTCTACCACTCTATTACATCTTTTAAAGATGATTAACCTTTTCTTAAAACTTCTAAATACAAAATTAAGCCTGTAGATAATAAATACAGGCTTGTCAATGAGATGCGTGCGATCGCACCTGCACACCTTTTCACACGCCTAAAAGACGCCGAGGCGTGCGATCCATCGCACGCCTCGGAACCTTGCACAACCTGGAGAAATTCCTTTCCAAACGTCAAATAATGCGTGTATTTGTTTTCAAATTCCAAATGAAATTGTGTACTATGTTCTCTAAACTCAAAAAACATCGATCTTTTAGTTCTAAGTAGGGAGATCAATCTCTTTTTGGTACGATCAGAGGAAACTTTGTCATTGATTTATACTGCAGAAAACTGGCATGTGTCATTGCCTGGGCATGTAATTGCCCACGCATGACTGTAAAGCAAGATCACATCACATTGCAGTAGCAACACTTGCATGTACAGTGAATGTAATGTGCGTCGAAGACACGAAAAGGATTGATAATACTTGTATTTAAACATAAGAAAAACATTTGCAACATGTATCATTAAAAGCATGAAAAAATACATGAACTTTCGGACTTCAGAAAGAGAGGGTTCTTGAAATCCCGGAGCGCACAGTGGAAGACATCGGCGCAGGTCCTTTGCAGCCACGAATCGACACTGTTATAACCAAAGGCAGTTGTGATGCCCATCACACATTACTGAAAACAACGTCTCAGTTGGCGTTGCTTACAAGAATGTTGTCTGATGAACGGCTACGAACAAACCACACGACAATGAACATGCGACTAGGTATAAAGATCAATGATGATCTCTGGAGCAAAGATGAGAGGAAGATCCTGATCGAGCATGCACTACCTCCAGAAACACAGAAAGGTCACACTCGAAGCTATTGATGAACCAGTCGCTAAGAAATCGAGACCAGCCTTCACAGATGAAGAGCAAATCTTGATAACAAGTGACAAAGATGATGATGCAGAAAGGGTTTCAAGTTGGGAAGAGTCTGAACGCGATGTCGAAGATTAAAGGCCACCCAGAACACAACAGAAAAAAAATAAAGCAGTAGTCAAAAACACATTTAAATGTTTTGATAGTACTTGAAAACGTGCATTTGTGCGTGTAAAAGTATTTAAAATAGCGTGACAGAAGCCATGGATGTTATTGTACTGATATGCTTCATTACCCTTGAAACCACTGGAATGTTAACTAATAATTTGTGTCTAGACAGCATGGCGTGTGCTTGTTTTTAAAAAAACAGTTTTGATTTATTTTACAAGTTGAAATTATCATGTATATACTTTTGTTTGTCTTAAGCTTTTCTAGGTTTAAGGGAGGTTCATTTTCATAAAAAATGACTTTTTAGGTTGTTTATGTTTCAAAATAAATCAAAGGAAGGTTGATAGTGACTTTGCAATAAATATGTAATGGCATTTCAGAATTGCAGACTGTTTTTAAACCCCCGGGTGACATCGCACACCATCGCACGCCTGCGATTTTTCTCATTGACAAGCCTGTAAATAACTTAATATTAAACTCATTTCTTGGTTTGACACTGGAAATTATCAGACCTCAGCCTTGTGTTATGAAACTCACTTTAAGCTGGATCTGTATGTCAACAAGCCCTGTGGTCTGAGATTTCCCATTATAGACCTTACTATCAAATAATAAGTGCAATAAAGTATAAAATTTCTAATTAAATCTTTAACATTGAAAATAGCTAGTAACAAAAGTAAGTTAATTATTAGGCAAAAAATAATATACACTTAATGTATAGTCCCTGGGGAAACAGTTATTTTTGTTTTCCCGAGAGTCCAGATATTTGTTGAGGGAAAACAAAACAGTTTACTTACTTGTTTCCCAAGGGACTATACATTAAGTGATTTGTTATATATATATATAGACTTTCCCATAGTTTTGTTGAGTTTTTTTTTTCAGTGATGTGTTCAGGTTGCCGGATGCATTTGAATTTGATCAGAGGCACATGCCGAAGAATCAGCCAATCACAGTGCTCATTTTGTTAAATGAAAGTCTAGGTATATATTAATAATTATTATATATCGTTGCATGATATATATTGGCCAAAATATTGTGCTTTATAAAAGCAATTTGCAAGCACATCATTGATTCTTTTCAAAGAGAAATAAAGGCATGTTTGCAAATGCCAGATAATATGGGAGTCTCTAGGGGTAAAAACTTCTGAAAAAATAACATTTATGACAATATTTGTTATAAAATATTGCTGACACATGAATACAATGTATTTATTGCTAACAATTAATATTATTAATTCAAAGGCTCAGAGCTAAAAAAGTCCAAGTAATGGTTTGTGTAAAGAAACAACTAAAACAAGGTTTAAAATTGCCAAATCGACACTGTTAGTCCTTCAAAGTACTGTTTCTGAGGTTTTCTTGGGAGATTGAACTCTCATCTATACATCAAACTAAGTTTTCAAGATATGCAAACAACTGTCTCTTGGGCAGTTTTAGAATGAAAAATTTTAACTGCAGGACAATTCTGCTGATAAAGAACTCTTACGTACTGATCATCTCCCAGTCTGTACCCAGTTTCCACATTGAAAATTGCTCTGACTGTCTGAACAGAAGCCCTGCAGGGGAAATGACAAAATTTAATAAACATGCAGAACTGTGGTAAAACAACAAACAAGAAAGAAACATCAGCCTTTCATACAATTTACTTTGCTTAGCCTTTGCCACGCCCAAAGGCATATCTATTCTTAGGCTGGCTTTACTCCACTAAATGGTCAATTGTACAGCAGGTTTCAACAACTAAACGTCAAATTTTAGCATGAGTTTAACAGAGTGACATGTTTATTTTTTGGTAAAAACCTTTACCTTCCTCAGTGTTCAATGCAAGTACATAAATAAGTGTACAAAATATAAAGAAGGTAAAAAACAACTGTGTCTTATTTTTGCAAGCACTTTGATACATAACTGAAGTTACATGTTTCAGCAATGACATATGTTGCATACTATCTTCAAGGTGAATAGTTCCCATTCTAAATTTGTTCACTATGTGCACTTACTTATTCATTGTAAAGGTGGCATGCAACATGCCAAAACATATAAATGACAATTTAAAACTCTTTGGTAATATATCAAAGTGCTTACACAGTTGTCACTTCTTCAACTATTTGGATCAGTAATTTTTGATCTTTAAGGTAAAAATATATTTACAATAACTATAGAAATAAATACTTGTAATGTCAACGAGCAGCCCTCAAGCACTTCAACATTATATCCCCATTTTAACCACCACTCATTATATTACTTCTATCATTACTGTAATTAAACTGTTTAAACAACTTTTTGATATTTTGTACATTTGCATTATAAGGAAGGTAGCTAGAGGTTTCTGCCGAAACATGTCTGTTAGACTCAACATAAAATTTGTCGTTTAGTTTGTTCTCTAAAAGCGTTAATCCCTAGCATGATAGCACAACGGTGCCAACCCTTAAAGGAAGCTTGGAAAATACTTAACAAGGTGAAAAACAGTTGAGTTCTTACTTTGAACGGTGCCAACCCTTAAAAGAAGCTTGGAAAACACTTAACAAGGTGAAAAACAGTTGAGTTCTTACTTTGAAGTCGCAGTATTTCCAAACTTTCAACTGTTGCGTAGCAACTATTTTAGAAACCTCCACAAAACAGAGTTAAACCTAAATTCTAAATTTAATAAAAGTGGATTTAGACCTTAAATTTTGTTAATCAGAACTTCCAGCACTGAACAATGTGTAAGACGTACGAACAATAGATATGAAAAATAACTAAAAAAATGTATAAACAGTAAACTAAATACCAATAGAAATTCCAGTCTTCATCTGCTGCACACGAAACCCATCCTCGCTTTTCGAAATTGTTTATGAGTACAGATTTGTCATTCTCGCATAAATACCGCACTCTTGCACCCGACATATATTTTTTTTCAATCACAGAACAAGAATAATTGTCACACAATATCATAGCAAAGAAGCCATGTTAATTTTTGTTTTGGCGGCAAGCTTACTTTGCTTTGTAACCGGGCCATCCGCTGTGCATCCTGGCCTGGGAATGTTTGAAAGCGAAAGTTGCTGGTGGCTAAAACTATGAAAGAAACGCTTTTTTCAGGACTTTAAAAAAACTGCACTTCAAAACTACTGTGAGACGACGTTTAACAGAAATGGTTCTCCTGTCTAGTTCCGTCAACTCACAACAGTATGTCATCCTCATCACTCTGTTGTCTGTGTTCGCCGCCTTCTCGTACGTCGGGTTCAAAGAGTTTTTCATGAATGTGGAGGACAATAGATGCGAAATGACCTGGATGTATGAGTATCCAGAGTATCTACGAGTTCCCCTTGGAAAAAAAATTGCCAGTCGGTTTCCAAATTATAAATTATATCTGTATGGTGAAGGAGAGTATGCAGATAGGATCAGGCGGTTTCGATTGAGTGGAATTCCAGTTCTATTCATTCCGGGCAATGCTGGCAGTTACAAGCAAGTCCGTTCTTTAGCGTCTGTTGCTCTACGAAAAGCTGAACAGAATGCGTATCACTTCAACTATTTTGCTGTTGACTTAGCTGAAAGTCTTTCAGGAATTGCTGGTGGATATCTCGAGGAACAAGCGTTTTTTGTCAGGCTGTGTATCACACGGATTTTGAAGTTGTATTCGAACACAAAGTACCCTCCCAAATCTGTTGTTCTGATCGGTCATTCAATGGGTGGACTCTTGGCGAGGGCTCAGTTTGCCATGTCAGGGTTTGACAGTTCGCAGGTTCACACAATCATTACTTTAGGCACACCTCATCAACATGCTGTAGTCTCCCTTGACCCATACCTTGACAGCTTTTACAACAATGTGAACAAGTTCTGGTCTCAAGAATTGAACCGTGTGAACTCACCACTGAAAGACCTGGTCACACTGTCAATCAGTGGAGGCACCAATGATGTGTTAGTGCGATCTGGAATATCCTCGCTTGCAGGACTTGCACAGGCAAACCAGTCCATCAGTGTAGTTTCAACAGCTGTGCCAAATGTGTGGGTGACCATTGACCATCTTTGTCTTTGTTGGTGCAAGCAACTAGTGTTGGTAATTAATAGGGCGTTATTTGACATGGTTGATACAACCACCCGGCAAATTACCCGAAGTAAAAATTTAAGAATGCAAGTGATGAAATATCATTTTGTGTCTCATGCTAAATCAAGGTTTTCAAAAGAAGACCAGGTTAAAGACTCATTTAAGAACAGATCTTTAGTTTTGATCAAGGAGGATTTTTGGAAGTTCAGCACAAAGTTACGAGCTGTCAAGAATGGAAAGAAATTTTATGCTTTTCCAAGCAGACCATTGACACAGTTCACCATTTTAACAAATCTTTATGCTGAACATTTGCTTTATGGCTGTAAGAAAATGTCTGGAAAGAGTTGTGACAGTTTGGTGCCACTGGTTTCTTATACTCAGTTGTTTCCAGTGACAAATTCAGTTCTAAAACTTGTCTCATTCAAACTGCAAGAGCGTTTGAAGTTTACACATTTTGTAGTTTATAACCCAAATCCTAGGGATCCAAATGCACTTATTTGGACTGAATTTCTTGACTCTAAACACTCTTCAATAGAACTTGAACTGCCATGGTTTTATAGCAGAAGAAGTATTGAAATTCCAGCTAGTGAACACCCGGTGTTTTTGAACTGTACCATCCCTCCCTTAACTAAGGCATGGAAGGTTTATTCTTTTGATATCAGTGTAACAGAATGCGAAGATGGGAATAACACAGGAGTACTTGCAGCACAAGTTCATGTTCCTTGGTACAAAGAAGATGTTTATTTCTATTCGAATACAAGTGAAATGAAAGTTATGGTCAAGTTACAACACCCCAAGCCTAAATGGTCCGGGCATCAAGTTCAGATTCATTTACTCACATCTCGTGACTGCTCTTATACTATAACCACAAAAATGGACACACGTCAAACACTGGGACAAATTTTTAGGTTTTATTCTGTACAGATTCCAGCATGGATATACTCAGTGTTGCTGTTGGTGTTGTCCTGGCAGTTGTCAACTCTAGCAACTGATGGTTATTGCCCCTCTTTCTTCGAACTTCTCTCAGATTTCTCAAAAAGCTTAAGAATGTTGCTACTGTTATTACAGGCACACTTTCTTATTTCTCAACTGATTCTGTCATTTTTGGTTTTTCATGAGGCAAAAGGCCATCAAAGCTGGCTTCCAAGTGTGTATGATTTGAGAACATTTGACTGGATTTTGCCACTGATGTTTGTATCTTTCACTGCAGCATTAATCACGACAATATTGTTTGTGTGGGGAGGTGTGGTGATGCGACTTGGAAGCGTTGTGTTAGGCTTTGGAACAAAAGCTACAATTGGAAAAGAAAATACCAAGCTGTTGATTTTCTTAGAAATTTGTGTTGCAGCTGGCTTGACATTAACGTCTTTATTTATCTGTGGCACTGTTGCCATGATGCTTAGCTTTGCTTTCTTTCTCTTCAAATCCTGTAGAGTTGCGGCCAAGCTACGAGCTTTTCAAAGGCTCCCATCAAAGGCAAACCCACATTTTCTTAAGTATCTCGATAGCATGTGTAACTTTTACTTAACTATCTACTGCATTGTTCTCTTTACAATTTGTACCAATTTTGCCACTCTTGCTGCATGGGTGCAAGACCTGAAGCTCTCATACAAGCTCAGGGCAGATCCCACAGCCTACATATCATCAATATTTTGTCTTAACATTATTTGTTTCTGTTTTCACCGACTGCCCACAATTCCCCCATCTTTGGTGTATGGATCATTTGTGTTGGGTGTTATTGTCACTCATGCTCCTATTGTGCCACTTTATTTGATTCCATTTGCTGTTGTGCTGGTGTTTTCTTCGATAAACATGCTCAGCATGGTGGAAGACGTCAGAGGTTGGCAGGCAGTAGCAAGACCAAAGCAACAATAGTGATCAGTTATATTTAACAATTGGACTATTTGGTTGAGCTTTCTATGGGTCAAGGCATTGAAGCAGTGAGTACCATAGAAAGTGATAACAAATAGTCTAGTTGATTTTATTAGTAGATACAATCTAGTGTGCTACCGTTGAATTCAAACCAATAAGAACAAGTTTTTAAAGAATCTGCCTTTGTTTTTTGTTTAAAACCCTGGCAGTTTTACTCAATAGACAGTGAATTGCAGCATTTGTGATAGAATGCTAGTGGGGTTCCACTAATTAACAGTTAGGCTACAAGGTGAGCCAGTCAACAAAATGTGGTGAAGCGATGAGTTGACTATTAGATTCATACAAATGACAACAAGTTGTCTAATTGTATTGTTTTAGTAGAAACCAACTGTAGTTTACTACCTTTGAATTTAAACCAGTATTTATTGATAATAATGGCTGTTTGAAAAATTTGCCATTGTTTTTTTGTCTCAAAAGACCAGCATTTTTGCAACTTCACTGTTTGTTGCTCAACAGTCAGTGGGTAGGTTAGCCAATTAGATTACACCTTACATTGTTATTTACTAGTTAGTTTCTGCTAATTAATAATATGTTGTGTTTGGAATTGCTGCTATTCCAGTTCTTCACTGTGATATGCATATTGACAGATCCTTCGAAATTGCGGCACCAACCCTCTGGAACGAAATTCCGTACTCTGTCTGAGCTTCGCCGTCTCTTACCATTTTTAAGAAACATCTTAAAACATTTTATTCAAGATAGCTTTTAAGTAACCTTAGTTAATCGATAGCTCTATAGAATATTCTAATTTTAACATTACATTGTAATAGCATTTTATCATTTTATTATAGTAGCACATTAGCATTTTAGCACTATCTGACTTACAATTCTTTCTATATTATAAATTATTTGTATCTGCGCATTTGAACATCTACATATGAAAAATGCGCATTATAAATTTCATTATTGTTATTATTATTATTATTAGGACGTTGTTTCTTATTGGTTAGTTTTGTGACTGTCATAAAAAATGCGAACACTGTTTATGTGTAGCTTGCATAGCTGTTTCTAGAACTGGAATGGAGCCCATGAGAATTGAACAAAGAACACTTGTTTGTTGTAACTCATAGCAAAGTCGAAGGCACTCAGTGTAGTTAGTCACCATAAACAATTATTAACTTTAGTAACAATGATTTTCATTTTTTCAGGAGTTATTTTTTGTTCTAAGGCAGTGAGCAAACTAATTACTTACAAGTGCTGTGTGTATTTAAGATGAAAAAAGTTTTATGTGAAAAAGTTAGTGCAAAATATTTATTGAAAGCTCAGTTGACAAGTTTTAAATCTAGCATTCGATTGGAAAAATAATTCAAAATTTAAATTTTTGGCCAAAAATACTTTGTTTTTTTTAACTTTTATTTGTTAATCACTTTATACTTGAATGTTTTTAGACTAGGCTACTTAGAAGTTAAATTCCCTATCAAGCTTATTCTTTTAAGTTCCAGATGAAAAGTAGAACCCTTTAATAATGGTAACTTTCGAAAATATAACCTTTTCTCGCCATTCCTGTTACATTTTTTAGACTTGAAGCGGGCAATGATGACGTAGCAGGAGGCATATGACGTAGCACGAGGCATGAAGCAGAGACAATCTTTGTTATCTCAAAAAATTCAATTCTGGCTACAATAGTCACATTGTTATAACTTTAACCTATGAATTATTCCCTTGAAAATGTTTGAAACAAAAATTTTATGACATTTTTTAATAGAAATGAATATTTTAAACAAAAACCACACAATTCACTGCTGCTACGTCACAGGTTACCAGTCTCCGGCCTGCTCGGTAAAAATGTACATTCCGTTCTTTTTTTGATTAAAAAGCATATTTAGATGTGGAAATTTTCTTTGGTTATTTGAATTTTGAGTTCACAGATGACAACAGTTTTATCTAAAAAGTAAAAAATTAAGCTTGATAGGGACTTTAACAACAGTTAGTACATTATTAATAATTGATAGTTATTGTAGACTTTAATTCACACTTTATTGTAACAATTACTGAAAAGAAGTTCCTATAGTTGTAAATTACTTGTTGTAGTGACTAGAGTTAAAGCAATTATTATAATAAAATAAATTATACTTAGGCAGATTTCGGTGATGATGTCTTTGTCAACATTTGCCTCATCATAAATCAATCAAAATGAGTCCAAAATTCGCTAGAGTATCGCAAAGTGAATAATCATTGAAATTTCTAGCTTGATACACAGAATACTGTGAGAGAAACGAGGAATCCAAAGTTGTTAAATTACGAAGATTGCATGGCTGGGTGGCAAGATTTGACTCAACTCCATACATTTACTGTACATTTTGAAGTTTTAAAAGGCTCATTTCTCCTAAAGTATCCAATATATCAAGCTTGTGAAAAAACTTAAACTGATTACTATCTGCGTTAAACTCTATCGAATTTTTGACTTATTTTGTTTGAATGTGGAAGTTAGATTTATGCTTTTGTTATGCAAACAACGAAAGTCGCCCATTGACAGTACTAAAACACAGATTAGTAGACTAGTAGCTTAAGATAGGACTTAGAAGAACTTTCCCATTCCAACGAAAGAAAAACTTCAGCAAAGAGCTCAAGAGTTATTTTTGCACTTCATTCTTAAGAACAATTTACTGTCACAATCTAAAAAATACTTCAGTTTGTTGATAGAATACACCAAGTTTAAGAAGTCTTTTATGCGGCAGGACAAAAGAGTTACATGAAAGTCAATTTAATTCTTAGTCTATTATAATCATCACAAGGAAGCCCAAACTTCATAAGCTGTATTGGTTTCTTTGGGCTTCCTTGCCACATAACAACGAACATTTTGTACTTTATACGTCTAAACATTTGTAAATGTGGTGAAATAAACTGAACTGAACTACAAGATTTAATGGATCCGAAACCAATTGTGGAATTGCTCACTGTTTGGGTATCCTGCTGATGAACAGTAACTGATTGTGTTTCTTTTTCAGCAACATACACAGTTTGTAGGATTTAGATTTTTCACAATTTTGCAACACTGACATCCTCAAACTTCCGGATGCTATAGCAGAACAGTGAAAATTATTAATTAATTTCCCAGTTTGCTGGTTGAAGTTTGTTTGACAGAACTCTAGCGGCCCACTTCGTGTCACTTTTGTTGAAGTATCAAACTGTTTTCACAGAAGAATATAAATTATAAACAAGTTTTAGACCGGGGGGAGGGGTACTCCCTATATTGGGATGGTAGGTATGACCGTCGTATCTTTTAGGGGTTAAAATTGCTAGTCCGGTATTTTTTAGGGGTTGTTAAAAGAAATCTTGTGTTAAACCAACAGCCTGGTAGTTTTTAGGGTTTAAAAACGTGTCCCGTGTTTTAGAAAATGTGCGTACTGAACAATAAGTTAAGTCAAAAGTCCTTCGGCGAACATCCAATTACATGCGCGCTTTTGTTTACTGCATATCACGTTCGGCGCAACACTAGAGGCCTTAGCGCCAACCCGCTAGCTATCCTGGG
>JAOBAT010060163.1:0-25751 GCA_026413305.1 Hydrozoanthus tunicans | reverse complement strand
CCTTGCCCGCACCCCCCCCCCCCCCCTCACATCCTCCCGGGCTTTACATTGATAGGTGCATTAGTTTTAAGGTTTTGGGGTTTTAGTTGCATTTAGGGTTCTGTACTTACCGTTGAACTTGTCAAGAAAAATTGAAATTACTTTGAGTTATCGGGGTTTCGAGTTATCGGGGTTTAAATGAAGCAGATCCAAGAGGATCTAGAGAATTATTTTGCTTTGAGCTAGCAAGGAATTCGAATTATAGAGGGTTCGAGTTATCAGGGCTCAAGTGTAGCATTTAGTTTTTAGCCAGTTTAGCTCGGCTGCATTGCCGAACTTCGGATAAACTAAAAAGGTTTTAAAGCAAAATTGCTAGATAGCTGCGAAAGTCCTCACATGCACAAAAAAGGACTGTCCTTTTTGCGTGAGGCCTGGGAACTTAGTCAGTTTACATCCGCTTTCCCGCTGCGCCGGATTATTTGTTGTTGTTGTTTGTTTTTGTTTTTTGCTTTAATGAGATCACGATCAATCCTTCTTGACCATTTTTTTAAGGTTTTCTTTAGTCCGTCTTGACTTTTGTTGGAAATCGTTCTTACATGGAGTTTCATTTTTTAAGTTATGCCGTTTTATAGAACTTAAACGCTTTTTAATTAGATGGTAAGAGGGCGGTTTGACGGATGGAATCTAGCCACCATGGTACTTATAGATAGATGGTATTAAAGCTCAGACCTAGCGTAGCCTGTGTAAATACTTTGGGTTTTCACCTGACATAGCGGCTATGTTGGTGCCCCTGAACAAAAGAAATTTAATTTTTTTGTTTTGTGTTGAACACCAACATGGCCGCTTCGTCTTTTGTCTTTTGCGTCTCGAATTGCCAATATGGAGTTGAAGATACGAGTACGCCAACGCCGACGACGACGGCAGAAAACAACAGTGAATACAATAGCTGCACGTTGGAATCCCGGGGAGAGTACTCCCTAAATTGGGATGGTAGGTATGACCGTCGTATTTTTTAAAGGTAAAAATTGTCAGTCCGGTATTTTTTAGGGGTTGTTAAAAGAAATCCTGTGGTAAACCAAGAGTTTAAAAAACCCCAAGCTATTACTCTGCTTGCAGTCCAGTGTTTTAGAAAACGTGCATACTGACTGAGAAGTTAAGAAAAAGTCCTTTGACGAATGTATCATGAGGAACTTTTTTGTCAATCCGCTAGCCTGCGATCAACGGAAAATTGGT
This sequence comes from Hydrozoanthus tunicans, assembly GCA_026413305.1. Taxonomy (NCBI): domain Eukaryota; kingdom Metazoa; phylum Cnidaria; class Anthozoa; order Zoantharia; family Hydrozoanthidae; genus Hydrozoanthus; species Hydrozoanthus tunicans. The sequence goes on along the minus strand of JAOBAT010060163.1, from coordinate 24,539 downwards.
ATTTTTTAGGGTAATTTTAAAACCGAGAGGTGTTTTTAGGGGGAAATTTTTAATCCCTTGGTATTTTTAGGGCATTTGGGGGATTTTTCCGACGGTCATCTTTACCCTTTTGACCCCGAAGTACCCCCCCCCCCCGGTTGGAATGCACCATGCACGCCACCTGCACGTCGTCTTCTTGAAAAGCTCAGTTTTGAAATTTTTGCGACTACGAGAACGACCTACAGAAAATGTTTTTAATCTTCTTTTGTCTTTAAAACAATCACTTTCATCCTTTTCTATTCACAAAGCGTAACTCGGACAAAAAAGAAAGCAAACTAGCCATACGTGATCGAAAAGAGTAAGCAAGCAAGAAGAGTGTTTTTTGTAGGCTGTTGTCACCGATGTTGCCGTCCTTAAATCTTTTAAAAACTCCTTAATAAAAATTGAACTTACATATATCGGGGTTTCGAGTTATGGGGGTTGAAATTGCAGTAACCACGTGAAGCAAATGCCAGGGGAATTCGTGTTCTCGAGTTTCAACTGTATTTTGCGACGATTCAGTAAACAGTCTTAACTGATTCAAAAAGTTTACATGCTCAAATCTCTTATGAGAAGATCAAAATCTCGCAAAGTTAAAGCAATCTATAAGCTTGAAGATTTTCCCTCTTTTCATGTTTTTGTTATCGTTAGCCTGTTTCAAATTATGCACTGAATTCAATCATTTGTTTATAAAAAGATGAAGTTTTGTTGATTTATTGATGGCAATCTAAACATATTCTAACTTATAAGATTGGGTTAAATTTTGTATTATTTTCCCATTGCGGTTGGAAGGTGTTTCCGAGTTGAATAAGATAGTATCTAAACATTCACTTTTTTAGAGGCGAAGAGCGCTAGGGGACAACCTCTGTTAATAGCGTGTAAAAGCTTAACCTCAATTTTTAAAATTAATTATGGGCAGAAATTTCAGTTTATTATATATTCCATTTCTATTTCTATTCTTTTTTAAAATAAAAGTTAAAAAGCAAGGCCAATACGTTTATGAAATACATTTGTACTACTTTTCGACTGGCAATATCAGTCTTCATCACTTGTACCTGATATTGTACAAAAATATATTTCACAAACGTCGTATTGACCTTGCTTTTTAATTTTCACATTTCAATTTGTTCAAGCCAATTTGATCATTTATTGATCCGACGAAAGCAGAATCTTCGTAATTTATTCCTTCATTTTTTATCCGTCTATAACAGGAGGTGCATGAGAGCTGTAGACGCATGTTATTTCCTTTTCCAAGCAAAAAATCGCAGAGGTTACTGAACCAATAATGATCAATTGGCTTTTCATGGGCTAATGGAACTGATTCGAAAGAAAGATAAAGATGTTTTTGTTAAAGAATAGATCCTTACGTATTAAAATTCTGTTAACCTATAACTTTATATCAAATATGCGCTTTTTGCTTTAACAATTTTTTTTCAAACTGAACATTACCTCGTACATTTCTGATAACCGACGGACGCTTTATTAAATCAAATATTCCTCAATTAGCTAGCTCGTTACCTTCAGATAAACTTTCAAACCGCCTTTAATGTTTATTAAAATTTGGTTTTCGAATTAAGCTTTAATTAATGTACCGACTACTGATATTCATTAGCCGTGTCATGAATTTACCCAAACATCTTCAATAAAAAAGTTTTCTTGAGGTAAAACAGAAATTTTCTCTCTTTTCGTGTTTTTTTTTTCGTGAGCTCCTTTACACTGGTCAGTTGTCATAATATATCACGACGAACTAAAAAGTTTGTTTTCGTATTTTTAGTATTTCTGTCACCGCACCCACTGTGCTCTCACGAGAGCTGCGCCTTTTGACCAATCATAGTACAGCACCACCGAAAACCATCGGCTGATCACTTGTTCCAAAATTGGCTGGAGACGTAATTTGCATTTCGCAAGTTATCCCTGCGAAGGTGGTGTATGCAAACTGTTCTGTGTCGAAGACTTGTGTTGAAGTACAAAGTGAAGACTAACGACAATGGCGAGTGGTGGCATGGTTTTAGTGAAATACCTTCTGTTCTTTTTCAACTTTCTGTTCTGGGTAAGTTTTATTGTGTTTCAGTAAATGTCAATGAATTCGAGTTGTACTTTGAACCAAAGCACTTCTTTACTTCGCAGGCTAGTGCATTTCAGTTGTAACTTGGTGCAACTTCTTCATATTGCTAAGGGCTGTTTATTAAGATGACAGTAAAGAAGCTTTGGTATTTTACTGTGTTCAAAACTGAAAAAAGAATATAGCGGCTTTCTGCGTCGTTTCTCATGCAATGTTCACTTGACACTTCATTTCCGCGCTTATGTCGGTATATTAAATTATAGTAAATAATTTATTCTTGTTCTCTAGCAATGCTTTCTCCTTTTGAAAATTCTGAACTAGTGTTTCAACTCTCGGTTATTTCTGCCCGGTTCTTAATGTTAACACCTTGATGTTAACTTTAGTGAACTTAAAAACGAAAATCAAACACTTTCGATTTGCAGTTCTACAGAAGAAATTTGTTAACTTCGGTTCGTTATTTGAGTGGGGTATTAAGAATTGATTTTAGTTTGAAGCGTTTTATATTTGTCAACGCGTTTCGGTTCAAAATCAGAAATATTTAGCTTAAACAACATCAGTTACTTATTTATTATCAACAATATAAACCTAAATAGGCTAAAGGTACTGGCCCTATGGAGTCCGTGAATTCTTAATATAGAGTCTTGCAAGTAAACCAGCTTATCAACATATGTGCCAACTCTTATGTAAATACTTTGATGCGGCTCTCCCAACACGCAAAATAAAGCATGAATTTGAATTATCTCAGTTAATTTACATTTATGGTTTTTCGTTCAGACAATTTTTGTCATGTCGATCCACACTTAAAAAAATAGAAAACCCGCCTTGTGGTTCGTCAAGATTCCAACGCTCGAGTGCTCTTCTTTTTTATTGTTGTTTGTGAGTTTCGAAAATTGAACCACGATCTTAAATAAGTTTCAGGGGAAAATACCTTAAACAGTGGTTAAGATGTTCGAGGGATCTTCCGACGCCAGAAGTTTTTCGTGTATAAATGCGAGTAAAGTGTCATTTTGGCGCGCGAACCTGTTCGTAATTAAAATTACGACCAAGTTACTTAATAAGTCCAATAATCAATATTCAATAATCAGCCCAAATAACTGTCCTCGTCACTAGAGGAATTCGTTTTATCGTCAGAACTTGGTGTAAATCAGTACAGGTTACTTATTCATTCTCAACGGTTGCAACTAGAAGTAGATGTGTCTTCTTTAATTTCCTTAATATGTTAATTCGGGAGTAAAATGAATACGGAACTGTGTGTAATTAGCGGATGAGGAAAAATTCCATATACGTAGTGGAACGTGATTGTAGCAGTAAACAATGAATGGTTGCGTCACAGTTTTTTTTTCTTTCCTGAAACAATTCAAGTTGTTTTCTCTCCCTTTGTGTGGAAAACAAGCTTATTAAGTCTAATCTGAATTGACATGCATGTAATAATTTCACATTTTTATTTTCATGAGTCACCTACATAATAAATATTCACGTCAACAGATGCAGTAGTCTCCTGAAACAGTTAGCTTTTAAGCCTGGCACACATGAAAAGAAACAGCTGAGGTTGTTTACTTGCAAGGCAGAGTGCTCGGAGCCAATTCTCCTCACGTGCACAAAACATTTTGAGAATTTTGCTAGTTATGCAAGTATTAAACACAAAAAAAGATATTTGTCTCGCAGTCTTGCAACCCTTACAAAAACTCAGAACTGGCTAAGCTCTTTTCATCACAAGTAACAATGTTGGCTGTTTCTCCCTCTTGCATCAAGCTTTAGCAGTAATTATTAATTAAAGGCTGTATAAAGTTAAAATTGTGTAAAAAACCAAACATTTTCGGCTTCGTGGTTTTTCATTGGTTTCTCGCACAACCTTAACTTTATACAGCCTTAATAAACTAGTTAATTAACTAATGATTTTGCAAGTTGTTTGTATAGGTAATCACACGACTTCAAGTTCAATTTGGAAATGTTTCGAGTTTCTTAATACAACCCTAATGAACCAGGATAATCAGAGTTTCAGTTGACTTTTTAAGGAATATGGCAAGGGGCAGCTAAAAAAGTTGTCTTTTCAGAAGCCCAAACTAATTTTTACTCAATACACACACTAACAAATTTGCAAATGGCATATTGTATTTTAAGTTAATTTACATTTTATCTGACTTCCAACCTTAACATTGCTCTGATGAAAGCCTGTGAAGCTATGGCAAATATTCTTCAAATGTCAGGAGAGCTCTGTAAATCATTTACTTAGCATTTAAGCATTCATGATCAGTTCATGTGCATACTTTGGTGTGTGTAAGAAACTGTTCCCCACTTTTGATCTTTTTACTACCACATAAATATAATTACAATTATAACTAAGGCACTAGCCAATCATTGAATTGTCATATTACCTTATTCTAGTTAAAAATTTTTTTAGTAATTAAAGAGCAACTATTGAAATCATGAAACTCAATCTGTTAGAAGGGATATTGCAATTGAAGAAAAACTTAGTGTTTTTTTTTTACTTCTTAATAAGATACTTGACAAAATTACAGGTTAAGTATGGAAAGAGTTTTTAATCAGTGTAAAAGGAACCAGCATAGAAGTATTAGCAAGAATATTAGTAGTACAGTTGTCGTTGTCAGTCATAGTCACATTGTAGTCGAAGTTGTAGTCATAGATGTAGTCAGAGAGTAAATTGCACTGAATTAACTCTTTTTGCACAGTGTTTATGAAAAACAGCACAGCTCTCAACCAATCAGAATCGAGCAATTTTGTTGTGTATTTTAAGATTTTACGTTGCTGTTGTGTTGTCTTTCTCAGCTGAGTGGACTAGCACTGATCATCGTCGGTGCAGTTATCAAGTTGAAATACGGTGATGTGGTGCAGGTCAGCAGCAGCAGTATTAGTACTGGACCTGTCTTTTTGATCATCATTGGAGCAATTGTTTTTATTGTTGGATTTCTCGGATGTTGTGGGGCATGGAAGGAGAACTATTGTATGGTTACAACTGTGAGTATCAGGGCTAGAACTTAGATTTTTAGTCCACCAGCAAAGTTTTTCATAGTAACGAAAGTAAGAACTTGACTTACTACTTTTCAACCGCAAAAGTAAAGATATAATTTACTAAAGAAATGTCAAACAAGCCAAGATATTCCAAATTTTCACATTTCATTGTCACAAATTCTCCAACAATGTTTACTTTTGATTTATGGAAATTCTACTAAAGAAATACTTGCGAATGTTTCAAGGCTAGAACTAGAGAATATTTTGTTAGACTACTTGCAACTTTCCAAACCACTTGCATTTCTTGAGTCTGCAAGACATGCTAATTTTGAGCCCTTAAGTGTATACTGTCATGCTATATCTAATAACAGTAGTGAATACGGTGTTTTGTTACTAAGTCTTTTTAAACAATGTCATTCATTCTTAACTTAAGGATATATACTGCTTATGAAATAACTGAACTTGGCAACTTCTACCAAATGAGTTAAACTATATTATGCATTATTTTGTATATCCAGCTTTTCTGACTTATGGCTGCATGATATGGGGTAGCACTTATTGTTCAAACATATAACCATTAGAGATCCTACCAAAGAAAACAGTGTTGTCAATTTCACCAAATTTGATGCACACAGTAGTCTTGTCTTTGCAAAATTAAAACTTACCAAGTTGCATGACATAATCTTACTTTACACTATCTGCTTTATGTATTAGTACTCTAACTGTAATTGTTCTCATCTTTTTGACAGCTTTTTCACTTCTGTCAGAACGAGATACAATTACAGTACTTGCCTAGCATCAAAATCCACATTTGCTTTTCCAAAAATTAGAACAAATTATGGAAAGTTTAATATTAGATGTTTTGACTCAAAATCTTGAATAAGATTGATTAACAGTTGAGAACTTTGAGCTTTCATTGCTTTAATCGGGAACTCAAAAAGCATTTTCTTGATGAGTTCGCTACTATTTACCATAATATTTCCTTTTTTCTGTTACGGTGAAATTCAGAATTTTTTTTTTCTTGTCTCTTTTTGTTATCCACTTTCATGATATTCTACGATTGTAGTTGTGTTTTTGTGGGAATTTTAACTATGACACTGAAAAGCCCCTTGTGGGGAGTTTTCATTACATTAATAATTATTATTATTGTTATAATTATTATTAGTAGTAGTATTACTATTAATTTTGTTATTATTTTTTTATTATCATTATCATTATACTTATTGATATTGATAAATTGCGGTACAATCAACATGCAGTTATAACAATACTATGATGCTGTTTGAGTTTGTACTTTGGTTTGGGTAAAAACCAGTTTCTTTTGACTTTCAGTTTGCCATTCTCCTGGCCATTATTTTTGTGCTTGAAATTGCTGCTGGTGCTGTGGCCTATGCATACAAAAGCAAGGTACTACACTGAATTTTAATATTTTGTTTTGCCAAGTACAGTTTAGTTTCTCAGCTTTTTCTTTGCCAGTGCTCCAAAGCCTTTGCTGTAGAGGAGTATTTTCTCAAGCTTCTGATCATGAGGTCTTTGTTAATTAGTTGATGATATTTTTTTCTGATGCATTTTTTAGCAAAGTTGAATTGTGAGCCGGTTCTCATCTGAAGCTGGGAACTGACAGAAGTTCACCTGCTGTTCATGGGAATACAGCCACTAGTACTGGTACCAATGGCTGTAAAACCTCTTAACAGGCTCTTTTACTTAAAAATGATGTGTAAACCCAGTGAAAATAAGTTATAGCTCCTTTTGATAAATTTTGACTGTTGGATTTTGTATAGTATACAGTACCGTCCGCAGGAAAGGGTACATGCGGGAGATTAATGTGAGCACTGGACCAAAATATGATGTCCAGCTTTTTTAAAATCAATAGCCATCGTGAGACTTGCTTCTTTCAAGTATTGCCATGACCTTCCATTCAAATGAAATTATTTAGATAGTCTCGTTATTTTCTTCTTCCTAAGTGTTTTTACATGTAGAGTGAAACTTTCTGTTCGAACAGTTTAATTTTTCCTGATACGTGCAAACATTTAAAGTGCATATCAGAATCTTTTTTACAAGTGAATTGTAAAACCCGTGGCTATAACAAAAGAAAATGAGTATACTGTCATATCAACAACACTATGATTCTATGGGATGTATCTTATTGCAGAAAGCTCATGGTTGTTCTTGTGATATTGTTTGTAAGGTTTTCCCAATAAAAAGTACAATAACTGCTAAAGTGATAATTCGGCTTTTGTTTGTCTTGCTATGACAAAGCTCATTAACGACCTGCACTTAAAATTTCTCGGTCCCATGCCCGCAGTGACTTGCATGTATTCTTTCCTGTGGATGAAACTGTATATAAATTTGTAACTTGAGTTCTTTTTTATAAAAAATATTTTCTGTTATTCAGCTTAATCAGGTTCTTACAGACGGTTTTGGCAAAGCTTTGAACTCAAATAAAACAGCTGAAAGGGATCTAGTGGACAAGATTCAAAAAGAGGTAGTTAAGAATCATTTTTTAAAGTATTTACTAGTTCAGTTATTGAAAATTAACTTTAAACCACTTCAGAAGAACTGGTTTGGCGTGCAATTGTTTTCCATAAAGCAGTAATTCATCAGAAATTTCCATTGCGTTATTAAATTAGCAATTAAATATTATGATAAGTGCTTCTCACACATTCTGAATGGCCAAATCAGAGTATTAAGTTAAAACCTTCTTGAATCGCGTTATAAGCAACTCTGCATGTATACCATTTGTGCCTTTACAGAATCCAAAAAAGTTAAAACCTACATAGATTTTACAGTAGTTAGCGTTAATAGGTTCTTAAAGTGTATAAAATGCTAACCATTTTTGGATCAAATCATTTCACATACAATTTAAAGTTCTTCTGCAAAAAAAAATTACAACTTTAGTCAGATTGTTTTTTTCTACAGTGGCTCAAACTAGCTAAGTATGCAGACATCTTGGTTCAGACTGGGTTTTGGGGAGACTAGATTGTGACACCATTCCCGACTTGTAGTATTGAACAAATGAGGTCTTTTCTATAAACACAAAGGGAAAAAAGAATTGAGAACTCTATGGGAAATTGGAATCTACTTCTGAATCAAAAATCTCTGTTTTTTTCGTGTCTATCTTGCTGTGTCTTGACCCCTTAAAACAAAGTGGTGAACCAATAAAACTTAAACTTCAATTGTGTATAAAAAATCGAGAATACAGCTGATTTCAAAAAAATTTTTCTTAAATGTCCTTAGTTTCCAAACACTTTTAGAGATTACAAAAATAATTGTTAGTGTTATAGGTAATTTAAAGAAGCCAACTAAATGATATTGTTATTTAGCTACAAAGTAGTTCATACATGCCCAGTTAAAATCTCAAATTCTGACAGCTTCCCAGTTTTGGCACAATATACATAACTTTAATGAAATTAATTTCAGTTGAATTAAGATTCCTTTCATTAAAATCATTGGTTTGTACTGGTGTTGATGCACGCGCATTTGTTCAGATGAGTAATTTTCCAACAAATTAGTGACAACAGGCTTTAACAAACAGCCTATGGGAGTTGAAAGCACCGACTCAAAAACTTAAAAAAGTTAAAATATTTTCTCATCATTACCGTATTAATTTGGAAGCAACATGACATTTAGACTATTTGTAGTTCAAGAAGATGACGAGACCCCCACCACAGAGGGAGGGGAGGTCTGAATAGGGAGGCCCAGGAAATCTCAAGGGGGAGGCCAGGGGGGTTTGAGACTAAATTCACTTCCAGGTGGTCATGAAAACGATTGACTTTCTCATGAGTTCGTAATAACTCTGCAAAGACCCTAAACCAATATTTGTGACTTATTCTGATGCTAAGGTCAAAGAACCTATGTTTTTCTAACCACTCTGCTGTTAAAAAAGTGTTTTTCTTCATTTTATAAGCTTTTTGGACACAAAGAAGCAACACAATGAACATCTGCATGCAAAAGCCTTCCTTTACTTTTCACCATTTTTTTCACAATTCAGATAATAGGAGTGGTTACCTGACACAAAAGGCAGCAGCTTCATGATATGACCAAAACAATCCTGACGATAACTTTGCTGGCACTGTAAGAATTTGAAAGGGCTAAACAGAGAGCCAATGTGCATGATTCTGACTGAATGACCAAAACACAAATGCATGTGTATTTAGAACATTATTTGGGGATTTATTGAAGGTTTAAAAAGACCGTTGGCAGTAACCAACTTGTTACAAGCATTCCACGATTGATTAGTTCAAGAAACTGGACTGCACTGTTGATGAACAAAGTGACAAATCACTTAAATTTTATATACATATAGAATGAAGGAAATCGTCCCTCAAGTTTGAGTGATCAGAAAAAAATAAATTTTGTTGCAATAAACTGAATCGAAATATGATAAGGTAAAGACACGAGTTTAGCTTATGGCCCTTTTTGGTTTTCTTTCTTATTGATTGTAGTGTTTTTGTAGTTTACTGACGATCGTATTTTGTTTCATGTTTGGCAATGAGTCTGTTTCATCATGCAGAAAACGAGAGCTTGACATGTGAAATGCGATCTCCATTTGAGTTCTTGCAATGAAGTTTTGTTTAAGTTATATTCTTGATCTTGTATGAAGATATGTATTGATTTTATTTGTTGTTACTACTGCAATTTTAGAATGGTCGTGCAGTAATATAAGTGAACAAGTGAACGAATGCCTGCCTAACTTGCTAATGAAACACAGGCTTTGAATTTTGTCTTTGACCAACTAGAAACTCTCTAAAATACATTTAACATAAAAGAAAAAATTTCCAGAGGATGCAGATATATATATATATATGGAAATTCCAGAGGGATGGGGGTTAGCATTTCCTAGTGGAAAATGGTTAATCTTAAGGGGAGGGGTGGAGGGTCATGTTCGAAATTTTCTCCGTGGTAGAGGTCTGGATGTTTTTTTGGAACTACACGTTGTTTACAATGTCAATTTGAATAGCTTTTCCTGAAAACAAAGATGAGTATATTATTGGCAAAAATAAAGATGAAAATGCAAGGGCACAAGGTTGGTTTGTCCCATAGTATAATCCATATAAGCTTGCATTTCAATTCTGCCTATAACAACAAGTTAGAACCTGTTTATGCAGCACTAAAAAAGAGAGTAACATTAAGGAAAAAGGCGAAAACATATAGCATAAAAGATATGCCAATAGGAAATAAATTCTCACCTTTACATTAAAAAACCGTTTTGAGCAAGTGCATGGCTAAAATAGCTGTAGACATTTTTCACAATAATAGACAACATGGCCATTATATTGATAATGGACTTTAGCCAGATGCTTGCCTGTCAGGCAAGTGACCATGAAAGTTATTGCCTGAACTCAAAAATAATCTACCTGTCCCAAACAACCAGGTGGGTTTGTGTTTTTTTTTTTGATCAAGCCCTAGCTGCAATATTTAAATGGATGGGGATGGTTTCCCTTTTGTGGCAGTTTATACCCATTCGGTTCATCTTCACTTCCAATTAACATTTAATTGAACTATGTACCAATAAAACTATACTTTTTGTATAAATATTGCTGAATTGATTGAAACTTGCATGGTTTTTTTACCAGTTCTTTATTCTTTTGTTTGACTCGTTTATACACATCACATTTAATTTAGCCTTGTTGGTTTAAATTGGTAGAACTGTATGTTTTTTTGCTGTAAGTCTCTCCTAACACCTTTTTTGTGCATGTTTTATATTTCACCAGTATAAGTGCTGTGGTGGTGGTGGCCCAAGTGATTACTCAGAGCCAGCTCGTATCCCACCATCCTGCTGCAAAACCACTTCAAACTGTACTTTGCCCATTCAGGATTACAACAACCAACACATATATCAAGATGTAAGTACAAAATCTTTGTTGCTTGGATTTGTTACTGTTTTAGACTTTTATTAATAATCAGTGTTGTACATTTTGTTTCAGAGAGTTCTGTTTACATTGCTTTATAAACTAATTAGTTGATTTTGTTTAATTTATGTAAGCTTTGTGAAACATTTTTATGACTCAATTTATAATTTTGAATTAGCTTTGACAAATATTTTGATACTGAACTAATTTAATATGTAGAAATATAATAAGTACTTAGTTATAAAGTGCTTCTAAACAAATCGGGCTGCTTGACTTTTCGAGAAACTTTTATGGAACAAAAAATAGTTTTTTTTAGAAAAAAAATATTTCAAATGGGGTAAATGTAAATGCATTTTTTACAGATGATTTCAAACAAGTGCAACATTTCAGGATCATTGCTCTAGTATTTTAAGAAAAAGTGTTGTTTTGTGATCTTAACATGTGTGAGTACCTCCTCCTTTGACATCACAACTTTGATAGCTTGCATATTTGAAAAACCAAAATAACCAAAATAAACCAAAATTTATCTTCATTTGCAATATCTTTTCTAACAGATCGAGTTTCATGATTCCAATATAGTTGCTCTTTTATTACTAAAAAAATAATTTTAACTAGAATTAGGTAATATGACAATTCAAGTGTTGCCTAGTGCCTTATAATTAGTTATAATTGTAATTATATTTATGTTGTAGTAGAAAGAACAAATTAAAAGTGGGGAACAGTTTCTTAAACACATAAAATAATGTACTGATCATGAATGCTTAAATGCTGAATAAATGATTTACAGAGCTCTCGATCCTGACTTTTGAGGAATATTTGCCATAGTTTCTTGGGCTTTCATCATAGCAATGTTGAAGCTGGTTGGAAGTCAGATTAAATGTAGTTAAACAGATTAAATGTAGCTTAAGTTAAAATAAAATGTGCCATTTGCAAATTTGTATGTGTGTGTATATCGAGTAAAAACTAGTTTGGGCTTCTGAAATGACAACTTTTTTTAGCTGCCTCTTGCCATGCATATTCCTTAAAAAATCAACTGAAAACCTGACTATCCTGAGTATTTTGATTCATCAGGGTTGTATTAAGAATCTTGAAACATACCTCAAGGATCATCTTGCCATTGTTGGAGGAGTTGGTATTGGTATTGCATTCATTCAGGTAAGCTCTTGGTTGAAAGGTTTTTATGTCTAAAATAAAATATGATACAGAAAAAAATTCAGATCTTTAAATATTTATTCTTTGAAAACTTGAGGCTTTGCAAAAAACTTAAGATTCAAAAACAGTCAGTTTCCAATTTCTTCATTTAAAGTGTTGGTTGTGCTTGAATGTAGGTAATTTCATAGCAAAGATATCGATGTAAATTATCTAAATTACATCGTGTCATAATAGCATAATTGATGGGAAGTAAAATGTGATGTAACTTGAATTGTAGTTAAGCTTTCAATTATAAAACAGCACACTTGCCTTTGGGTCATTACAGCATGTAAGGTTGTTGATCTCTGAAGATAATCACATAAAGCAGCAAGTTTAATTTCTTAAGCAACATTTATCAAGCCATTTAAATTTATTATTTTATGACATAAATTACATAAGTGATAATTATGCAAGCTTGAATATTCTCAGTTAATTCTGGCAAGAATCATGTGAAGTGGAAACAAAGTCGTGATTGGCTTAACTTAAGGTTTAGGTGGAAGTCATGTATCGCACAGTAAAACTGTACCAGTTGGCAGATCTGTATGGTAAAACTGTGCAAGTTGACTGGTCTGTACATACCTTAACTTCATGACAGGAATTATGTATGATAACTGTTTACACCAAGATACTTCCAAATTTTTGACTATTGTACAGTTATCTGAGAGTCTTGTTCGTAATACTTAAAAAGCTACATTGATGTGCTGCCAGTGTTATTGAAGGGCACAGTGTCTTACAACAACAGGTGTCAGTGTCAAATACTTAGCTGGCCTTTGACACTGCATACCTATCTGGGCCATCTTAAGTGAATGCTAGTCTTTAAGTGTCTACATGACTTGGCTCCAAGTGACCTTGTAAATAAGTTTGTAGCCACTTGCATTATTTTTGTTCTTATAACTCACCCAATAAAGATTTACTTCATCTGCCTCTTTTTTTAAAACAAAACTAAACATCGAGGTTCCTTCAAATTCAGTGACACTAAGCTAAACTCTGGAATACCCTTCTGCTGGAACTTAAGAGGGCAAATGACTTAACTAACTATGCAATTATTACCATTACAACAACTTTATTATGCAACTTGACTAGTACATTTGTTATTTAAATTTATACTAATCTTTAGGCTTTCGCGTGGATATTATTCTAAGGTTCTATGGTTTTCACGCATTAAAAATTTTTAAAAATCTAAAAGTTCATTGACGTTTCATTCTGATGAAGCCTTCCACAAGTGAAGGCAAAACGTCAATGCACTTTTAGATTTTTTAAAATTTTTAACGCGTGAAAACCATACAACCATTTATAGATTTTATCTTTTTTATCATATAAATTTATGTTTCTTTTTTTACATTAAATTTGATATGCACAGAACAATATTTGTTTTTTATACTAAACCAGGAGACTTGTAAACTTTTCAGTTTTTGAGCAGTCTCCTGTTTTTTTAAGTTTTAACAGAATACGAGAAACAGAACTTCAAGTCTAGTCGCAAAAAGCATCTAAGCAGGGTTCGTTTGGGCCCTGGAAAACCCTGGAAAATTTTTGAAGTCCTGGAAACCCCTGGAAAGCCTTGGATATTTTTCATTAAATTTCATAGAATATTCTTGAAAAAACTAGATTTCCCAAATGTTGCATTGTTTGTCGTTTCAATGACATTTATTACTAAAACGTTGTTTAAACGGGATTTTAACGGTTAATAATTTCATTCTGGGCTTAAAAAGTTTTGGAAAAGCCCTGGAAAAAATAAAAATATAGCCCTGGAAAACCCTGGATTTTTTTAAGTTCTGAAGGTGTATGAACCCTGTCTAAGATCTAGTTATTAAGTTAACTTACTGAAACTTTTATATTAAAACTATTGCTAATCAACATCTTAGCTTATTGGTTATGCATAATGTACGTTGTATATATTAACTGATAAGTAAAGACTGAAGATGACTGCAAAGTTGAAAATGTTTGCAAATCAGTGAAGAATTAGCCATAATGTTGGCTCCGATTATCCATATAATACTGTTCATTTTTTTTTCCTCTTAGCATCCTGTAACATAATTTTTTACTGTAATACATACACTGATTCTTCCAACTAGAGCCATGCAATTTTTATTTAGCAAATCCCCAATTCTCCTTTCTTATTACCAATTGTGTATGTGTTAAGTAATATAATGCAAAGTTTAAAACTAAAAACTGACTGGAATTGAAAGGATTATATTTGAAGCTTTGAAGCTATATTGGTATTCAGTCACATCTTTTACCACAAATAATGGATAAGGAATGCCAGCCAAGACCTCTAATTTGGTCTAGCTTCCTAAATCTAAACGACTTGAAAAAACCAAACACTTGCCAAAAAAGACACCTAATGGAGATCGAGACTAAAAAATGTTATTTTTATTATTTGTTATTTTTACTATTATACTGTTATTACAATTTTAATATAGTATTATTATTACTATTGTTAAGAATGTTGTTACTATTATTATTATTATTGTTATTTTTATTATTATCAGTTCTAGTTACTATTATAAATGTAATTGTTATTTTTATTATTGTTGTTGTTGTTGTTTTTGTTTATTGCATATGAAACAAGTTGATATTGAATTTGATTCCCTTTTCAGTTAATTGGAATTCTCTTTGCATGCTGCCTGATGAGATCAATCAAGAAAGAATATGAAGTGATGTAATTAGTGGTGTGTCTTAACATTTTCCTGCTAACACTTAAGCAGGCATATTCTTACCTAATTTACTATAACATTTTCTTTGTAACCAGTTTAAAAAATTGCTCTGCTTGTGTTGCGAAGTAGATTTTTGTTCATTCACAGCATACTAGATCTTAGTTAATTATTTCACTAGAATTTGCGTGTCATTCCCAATTGTAGTAGAGGCCAGTTCATTAATATATGAGACCCTAAGGCAGAGATGTGAACTTGTTGTTGCATGGGGTAATGAGCAGACTTTGAATAAGGTTTATTGTGTGATTGTAATTTGAAATCAAAATTTGGATCTGAGAAATCTACACTTTAGTTTGTTTGTTGGTGTTTAGCCACACAAATCGTCAAGAAAACATTCCTAAAACAGAAAACTTAACACCGTTCTTATTTTTTGCTCTTGTGTATTGAAACTCCCAGCAGTCAGTCGATATAACTGATTTTGGTTAATCAGGCATGCCTGTACGTAAGTTAAAGCACATTAAAGTTTCGGACACTCAATAATGACGCTGACTGTTGTACTGTATTTGGCATCATTGTTACAGAGTTTCATTTTTCGTTTGTCTTATTTCCAAGTGTCCGTGTAAGCACATTCTTGCTGTTTCGGATATGCACCCACATTGGGGAACTGCGCGTACATGTGCGTATTCCCGCCCTTTTGAACGTCAACACTAGAGAACTGCGCGTTTTTAATGCGTTTTCCCGCCTTTTTTACGTTCCCAGCGCTTACTTACGGCGTTTCCCGCCCATTTGAACGTTTACACAAGGGTCTTTGCGCGTACTTGTGTATTTCCTGCACTTTAGAAAATCCACGCTAGAGCCCTACACGCATTTATAAGTTTTCCGTTCATTTGAACACCGACACTAGAGACCTGCGCGTACTTGTGCGTTTCCCGCCCTTTAGGAAACTGCGCTCACTCAGGGTTTTCCCGTTCTTTGAATGTCAACACTAGGACATTATTTGTTTTGAAGACATTCTTGTCCATGTTCACAAAAACTAAAATCTTCAAAATACGTTTCGCCATTTTAAAGAAAAATGAACGCGATTCAGTGGATAAGATTAACCATTTCAGCCCAATTCAGTTTTATCAGGTTACTTCTTGTTATATGACTCGTACAAAACAGTTGTAAGAAAATGGGAATCGATCCAACAGAAGAAACTATTGGAGATTAAAGTAAAAATACAGGAAATAATTTTACAATACGTTGCAATCAAAACCTTAACTTTTTTATGTTTGTTTTTTTATCCTGTAGTTTATTGCGTAATTCAGCGTTTGTGTTTATGCTGCAAAAGTATTTACTAATAATTACTAATAAACGATATATCTTGTCGGAAGTTTTTCAAAACTGGAAACAAAAAGTATTATTCTAGTTTTTAGCTTTTCTAATGATATTTAAAATTCAGCAACGCATACAATAAGCCAAAACGCTTCAAAACGTAAACAGTGTAACTGAGTGTCCAGCAATTCTAACTGAAAAATACTTTGATTTCCTACTAAACCAGAGTAGTTGTATGATGAACTCCAAGTCAGTAAACTGGTATGAATTCACGAAGGAAGACATTACATGGTGCAACGTGTTTAAATGTAGCGGCCTGTAGGAAAAGGAGAGGAGGAAGGAACAGAAAACAAAGATTGAAACTTCAAACTTTAGCCATCTTTCGACCCAGAAAAAAATTTGGGATGTTAACAGAAGTAGCATTTTCACTCAAAGAAGAACGTATAAGGTCGTTGCACCCCTTTTTTAGCGCCCCATTTCCTTCTTTCCCTCGAAACACCTGACCTTGCCCTTTCGAAAACACTGAGGGTGCGTCGAAAAATTTTTTAAAAAATTGGGGAAGGGGACTCGGGCGTGGACGTTGGGATCGAGCCTTTTTAACATTGATAAGAACTTTTGAAAATAGTGGCTGTGCTCCCAACAAAATCTATATACGCCTCTAAGAACTCTGAACCTCTCTACAGAAGTTATTTCATAAACGTTTTTCGCCACTGCTTTTTTCAAACGCTGCGAGGTATTTTATCACATGATTAGGAGACATTCTGTTCGAAGTTATCAGTAATCAAAAATAATAAAAAGTGGTAAGTTTCCAGAAATCGTATTTGCCGACTTCATAATTTAAACAATATGTTCGTTTAATATTTAATTTCATGAACAAGCATTGAAATTTTTACTTGGTTGTCGACGCCCCCTATGTAAATTGCACATTAAAGAACGTGCGAAAGTAATGTGAATTTCAGCAATATCCTTGCTTAGACTAAACTGGCAAAGAGTGTTCCTGGTACGGGTCGGCAGTTACGTAAGAAATTATTGGCGACAGTGTTTGGGATCACGGAACCTTTTTGCTCCCTCAATTTAGTTTGTAGGCTTCGGCTTGCTCAACCTGGTGACGAAGCAACTCCGATCTGGGAACTGCCGGATCGAGTGTTACTTAGGTATGTTTTTCATTTATAATCTAGATAGTCACTTCAATGATGGATAAGTTAAAATTTCTCTGATTAGGCGTCGAAGATGCTCGGTTCGCAGCATTGCAATTGGCATATAAATTAACTTTTCCATCGAACTTCATAGCCATGAAAATGAAATGAAAACGTTTTATACCAACAGTATGTCGCCCATTTAAAGTTTAGGGTTATCTTGATAAGGCCTAATTCAGCGCGGGATTTCGAACAAAACACACCAGACTTCGATTTGCTGGACATGTTTATCGAAACAGCAAAAACGTTTAAAAGTCGATGTTTGATACGTATGGCTTCAGTTGTTAGGTTTTGGCAATCTTCCTAAAAAATCAAAACCAGCATAGTAAAGGTATAGTTACTGTCGTCCGCTAAACGGGTGCATGTGCTTTATTAAAAAGTATATGTATTATTGTTTTTAATCAGCTTTGGTTTTTTTAACTTTTTGCCTAGTTCATATTAAACTGGTTATAAAAACTGGTAAACCTCAAAAGGGAAATAAAAAGAGTATACAGAGATGCACATTTTTTGTTTTAGTGAGAATATTTTAGCTGCATTTGCATTTCAAACCCTATTAAGCATTGCTGGACTAGACAACAAAAGAACACGACGAACAAAGACCTACAATAATGGTTTAATAACTAGTCAGTATATTCACTATACTTTTTGTGACAGTTTGGAATTAATACATGTCAGGAAAAAAAAAGTAAAATCCCGACTCAACAACAAGCTTTCTGAGTCGCTCGAGGCTTTTTGATAAGTTGCCAGTTGTTACGTCACAAAGTGTGATGTTAACGCAAATGTATAGGACTCGCCACAAATTGTAATAAAGTTGACGCAAAATGTGATAAAAAAAAGTTAACGCAAGTTTTAATAACTTTTTCAACACAAAATGTAAAAACTTTTCTAACTTTTTTTCTAAAGTGTTTTTATGTAGAGGCATGGACGATAAAATACGTTAACATGCATTAGAACGAGTGTAACACCGTATTTAATTCAACTTAGAACTGTAAACACGAAACTTAAACTATTACTGCTGAAACATCAATCTTTGTATTTGTGTGTCTCTTGCCACCCTTTCCTGTTGCTTTGTCGGCGTTTATGCGATCACATAAATAAATCGGGCATAAATTCGAGCAAAACGTCTAAATTGATCATCCCAGAAATAAGGCTATTTTGGTTTAAGTATACTTCATCTATCTTTTGTTTACTTCATTTACCTTTATCACTACCTTAACTTTGAAAAGCGTCTTTTACGCCACAAAATGTAACTAACTGACACAAAATGTAATAGTAACGCAAAATTTAATATCTTTTATATTTTATATTTTGTGTTATTACATTATTCGTTACTGAAATTTATTACATTTTGTGTCAAAGGTTTATTACGTTTCGCGTTGCAACTTTATTACAGTTCGTGGCCAAAGCTCGTAACTATTACATTTTGTGTCAACAGTTAAGACATTTTGCGTTATCATAACATTTTGTGTCAACAGTTATTTTGCGATAGTACTACATTTTGTGTCAAAGTTGTTACATTTTATGTTACTATTACATTTTGTGTTAACAGTTAAGACACTTTTCGTTACTATTACATTTTGTGTCAAAAGTTATTACCCATTTTGGGTAACTACTACATTTTGTGTCAACAGTTATTTCATTTTGCGATAGTTCTACATTTTGTGTCAAAGTTGTTACATTTTGTGTTAACAGTTAAGACATTTTTCGTTACTATTGCATTTTGTGTCAAAAGTTATTACCGATTTTGGGTTACTACTACATTTTGTGTCAGCAGTTAATGCATTTTGCGCTACTATTATATTTTGTGTCAGCAGTTGTTACATTTTGCGTTACTTTTACGTTTTGTGTTTTCCTTTCCTGCATCATTATAGAACTACGTGAAACCAAACGTTATTGAAAACGGTCAAGCAAGCGCAAGCAAGACATTTTCGTTACATTTTGCGTTACTGCTACAAACATTTTGTGTCGAAAGTTGTTACCAGTTTTGCGTTGCTATTACATTTTGTCTCAACAGTTATTACATTTTGCGTTATTATTACGTTTTGTGCGAGTTATTACATTTTTTGGCGTGTGTGTTTTTTTTATTAACGGGCGGGGAACGGGGGATGAGGACTGCATGCAACCTCCCTTGATACCCTCCAACTTTAATTTTCTTGTAACTGTTTTATTTATTTGGGTTTGGTAATCGTAAAGTCAATATCAGATTTCTTTTGTGACGTTTTCTTTACGTGTTCTGTACCATTTACTCGTTGAAGAGTTGTCGGAGTGTATCAATTTCCCTCAGCGTGTTAACTTTAGAAAGCCATTTCAGTGAAATTTTAGACTCCTTTTTATGCCGAAGAGAATTCATACAGAAATACTGAAAATGGGCTCTTTGGATTCCCCTAGTTTTTAAATTCATAGAGCAACCAAAGTCATTTACTGAAGTTAAACTTGCTCCAGTTTATCATGAAAAGCGTATTTTTCTTTCGAGCAAGAAATATTCTGTGTGAAAACAAATTATTGTACTTCCGTAACCTTCCCGTTGTTGATATTCAACCAAGTAGGTACATAGAAGAGTTAAAGTTTTATAAAGGATTTGAAGTCACTAATCTAATGATAAACAAGGCCGGCACGTAACTGAGCTGGTTTGCATGAGAAGTGACGAGGAAAAAAAATGCGAGTTGACAGACGGGGCCGGAAAAAATTCAGCTGCGAGCAAAAGCTACGCATAGAATCGAATATTAATAATTTACATAATGCCCAAACCCTTACAAGTTTGAGCATTAGGCCGTCAAGTCTTTCTGTTTCAGCAAATGGGAACACGAGTTTTACCTGAATGCCAGAATAATAACTTAAGGAGTTTCATTTATTCGAGGAAACTTTTTATTGTTTTTGCTGTCTTTTTGTTTAAACAAGAAAGCGAGTAGTAGCAAACAAAATTGATTTAATTGAGATAAAAGTTGAAAAAACCTTACGAAAGGTGAAACGAGACGATTTGGGGCAGAATACTACAGTGTTTAAAGAAAATAAAGCAAAAATACTACGTCTCTACAGAATAAAACAAGACCACATTTGTTTTTCAAGTAAGTAAACTTTTTATTCTCAAAGGTTACAAAGAATGCAAAGTTTTTGGAGTGGTTTTCTTAACCTTTAATCTTGTCGTTGAGCTAACTAACGCCGAAAATAACATGTTAGTTTAAGTTGCAATACACAAAAGGAAAGAGCTTTAAAGTTTTCACGTGTCTTATTGCGTCAAAACTACTCAATAGGTGCGTGAAGAATATTTTGTTTGTTTGTTCAGTGGTTAGAAATTTCAAGGTGTTCCGAAAGAGAGGTATTTCTATCTAAATGCAAATTTCGTTCAGTCGACTTCTGGTACGGCAGTGACAATATTTTTCTCTTCTTGTAAGCTTATTCCAACAAGAAGTCTTCTTCATTGTTGTTTTTCACTCCCTCGGCAAACTCTAAGAAGTAAAACACATACCGATGAGAAATTGTTGAATTTACCAGCCTTTGAACAATTTTTCATGAACCTAATGAAGCGAACGTGAACAGCGAATTGAATGGATGAGCCGCGGTCGGTGCCAAACGGAGTTTATTAGAGGAGGTAAGTCAGTTTAGAGATGTCGAACGACAAAACTAACAAGGTTGTCAGTGTGAATGTGAACAAATGAAAATCTCTACACGAAAGGCGTCACGATACACAAATGTCTGGAGATAATGAAGGAAATTTCAAGTCGAACAATAGCGAGCTGTAACTATTCAATGCAGTCGTTTCAAGCCTATTCATAAGCTTCTAACCAGTTCAATTGAGTAAATGTTAGTCCAACTGAACTACCGCACGACAGCGCTTACAAGACAAATGTCACAATCGATCGCGTCTGACCGTTGAATTCAAAATCGCTGCCAAGTTTTAACCAAACGCTTTTTGTTAGCGTTGGAGGCTGCTGTTTTAATATAAAACAATTGGTACTCATTTTGTCCAACGCGTTGACTTTTCACGTTTCGTGAAAACTAAACTGCTCGACTGACTTTGCTTCAGTTCGTTTTTGTTGGATTAGACAAACATCTCCCGTTCAAATTGTCCAAACAGAAGATGTAGCAATGGGTTGAATCGTCCTATATTCTAGCAAGCGAAAGCTCGTATCAAACCTAATTAATGGAGGGAAAAACTTGAATATCCCTTCGGAAATACCAAAGCTACAACACTATAACTATTAGAATAATGAATTACTGTAGTTTTCCTGTTTTGATAGTTTATTCGTAAAAACCTTTAAAACCCAGCAGAAATTGAAGTTAAATAGTATAATGAAATACTTTTACTAGTACTGTAAATTATCAGGACTGAAAAAGAACAAACGAATATATTTTGGTTAAAGGTCACGGATGATTAGTAGAATTTGACGTACGTTTATGAGAATAACAGTTACTGAGTAGAAATTTTGAATTAAGTATACAAAAAATCCAAAATAGCATTTGAAATTATTGTTAACCGTGTCAATAGTTTTGTTCAATAGTAGTTCTCTGGCTTTTTGGAAACGATTCAGTTAGATAGTCTGTCCCTCTTTATACGACCCACTGGGTTTTGGTTTTCTTACTTGGGGACAATTTGGATTTTAGTCTTAAGAATAAAGTCGCGGGCTTGATCTTAGTTTCAAATTTTGGAGATAGCCAGTTCGTCTCAACCGTTGCGTGCTGTGTTGCCGCTAACATTCCATAATTAATATTTCATTGTTCGTTGCACTTTCATTAGCGTCTCTATTCTTGGGTGTATATATATTTTGTATATATTTTCATGCAACTTACGTAATATTCAAGGCAAAAGACTTCATATAAACAAAAAAAAAATTGTTGGCGCAGCTGTCCTCTCGTTGCCTACACTTTGAATCTTGCTTCGAATGAATTAAGCTGTGTCTTGTAAAAATTCGAAACTGAATCTAAGCAAGAAAAAATTCGTTTATAAATGTTTTGCCCATTTTGCCGGCTAAAGAACCTTCAGCGTGTAGCCCAGATCAGACTAAAGTTATAGATAGCGCAGAAGGAAAAATCAATTAAGACGGGTACCATATGAGTTCATGATTACTTATTTGCACAGACCATTCGTTATACACCTGTGTTGTTTTTCTGAAATTGAGAAATTTTTTTTTGTATATTTTAGGTTTGCTTGTACCCAAAACTATGCATATATGGCACGCATGAGAAAATCCTGGAACAACTGCCAAACACAATGCTTGACAAAAAAATGTTTTTCTATTTCCAGAACGCTTCATCTGCAAGCTAGTTACTTGTTCTACCAGGTAGAAATTTGTGATGGAAAGCACCCTTGAAGTTCGACGGAAGGACACCCCAGCATTTGTTCAACAACCCGTCTTAAATTTTGGTAAGTGGATAAAACTATCTTGTTTCATTCAAGTAGCAGTTAGTAAATCGTTGGTTAAGAAGTCTTCCAACTGAACTACGTGTTTTCGTCTATTCAGAACAAAAACCTATGCATTAATCTAATTAAAACAAAAAGATAAAAAAAATATTTAGAAATTAGAAAAAATTGTATAACCGGAGTACAAACCGTTTTCAGCCCCTGTCAGTTTCCAACATAAATCTAGCTTCTTCTGATAGATACAAGATGTGACATTTGGTATAATTAGAAAATGAGAACTGATTGAACAAAGCGAACTAATGATCTTAATAAGACGAAAAATATAACTCTCCTAAACTTGTTCAGTTAAAAAATACTTTAGTTTGGAGAATTTACAAATACAACTCTGACTAGGCAAGAAGAGATTAAGAACTCTTCGACCTTGATCTTTGGATTGATACAGTAATTGACTTTGGCAGCAGCAAATCAGCCACCTAATGGTTTCTGTCTTGCATACATAATCGGTTGAATAAAAATATAAACACAGCGAATGGAGTCTGGCTGGAGTACAGAGACGCCAGCTCTTCCCGGGGAGTGGGGAGGGGGTACTTCGGGATGAAAAAAGATTGGGATGTTTGGCGAGAAATGTAAAAAAATTGCAAGTTTTTGACCCTAAAAACACCTCAAAGCATCAATTGTAAAAAAGGCAGGAATTAACTGCTGAATAAAAGAATGCTCGTTTTGTTTTTGCACCCGAAAACCCCTAAAAATACCAAATTGTCGGATTTGACCCCTAGGAAATACAATGAGCATCCCTATCATACCAAAAGAGGAGGTACTAACTCCCCACCCAACCCCCTTCGATCCCCTAACCCCTGGCAGCTCTTTGTATATGGCCAACGCAATTAACTGTACTTACACTCAGAGAAAGTAATTTGTATGTAGCATGCCGCTGGTACCACTTATTAGAGAAACGATCAAAGAGACTGCTGTTGGAACTTGCACATTCGACCAACACTGGCGGTAAAAACACCTGAACACATTTGAAAAGAATTGCGCTAAATCATCAGAACCTATTCGATCTCTCGACTTTAGTTCCCGAAGAAAAAGAGCCTGTTAGCTGTCTTGGTTATAATCATTTCTTGCTTGAACGTTTCATTTATGTGAATTTTGCTGAGACTAATCTCTCTTCTAGTTTGGAACATGAACAACTCAAACCGTTTTTTTCAGTGACGAACGATTCGTGTCTTATAATAGACCCTCTTCGTATTAAAGGTATACCGCTGATAAAAACAGACTGTCGGCGCAAGTGTCTAGCTTTAGCCTCGAACTGAAGTAAAATACTCACAAATTCCAGGCGCCGGCAACTTTCAAATGAAACAACACTCTGAGTTTTGAATAACGACTTTTCGAGCTGGAATTTGTGAAATATTTACTTCAGTTTGGTACGTGCGCCAGCGAACTACTTGTATCAGCGGTAAAGCTCCCCTTGGATTTAATAACCCGCAATTACTTTAACACTTTCCTGGTTTTACGGCTACCGCCATACACGTTTCTTGGATGAAGGAAGTGAAAGGGGATTATTTGAATGAGATTCATTGCAAGAAAGGGTTGTACACCCAACCTGTATTAATGAAGCTCTTGCTGGTAAACTGATAATTTGGTATTAATTGTAGGCCCTTTGAAAAGAGCAACGGCCGAGATGGTGATTGAGGACTGCGAGGATGAGGAAGATGAAACAACCGAACATGAATCAAATCAATACAATCAACAGTGGAAACAAACAGATAGCAAACAATCAACGGAAGCAGTTGGGCAGGAGAAAGAACATGGTGCAACTCAGGTATTAATAATAGAAATAATAATGTTAAGCATTTATATAGCGCTCTTTTCCATGTGGATATGATCAAAGGCGCTTTACAATGATTTACAGATGACTCTGGTATT